>CM038794.1:191375625-191633853 GCA_021764765.1 Vicia sativa
GGGCACATGGCGTCGAGCCAAGCCCAAGCTTCTTTCAAATATTTGAATCGGAGAAGGCGATCGTTAAGCGCGAAGGATGAAGATGGGAAAAACAACGGCGTATTCACTCGTCCGTTTTCAAGCAGTTTTACACGATACAGCTCGATGATAGCATTGGTTTTCGGGGTTTGAGGCTTGTGTCCCAGTTCGAATCCTACTTATACTTTGGTTTCCATTCTTTTTCCAAAACTTGCATATTTCATACTTTCCTATTTAATATTTTCCCATTCATTTAATTATTTTCATTTTTATTTACGTATTAAAAATTACAAAAACATTTTTCTTTTACATTATTTTCATAAAAACTTTATTTAATTTAATAAATTAAAAATATAATTTTGCATGCATATTTATTTTATTTTTATTTAGCATTTAATTCACTTTTAATTGCATTTTAATTATTAAATCTTTTAAAAATCCCAAAAATATTTTAACTTATTTATCTTATTTCGACTATAATAATTTTCATATTAAAATTTACTAACACTTTCTCGTTCATTATTTTGGAATTTTCCATTCTTTCACGGGTTGATCAGATTAGAACGATTCTTCTTTTATTTTATTTTCCAATAATAATTTATATGGTTGTAATAGTTTTAATTAGGATTTTATTTTCCAGCATTTTAAATTATGTATACGCCCAAGCCATGTAATAAGCGTAGGTTTACCTTTCATATTTCATTTACTTTCCTTTCCATATTATTAGTAACTAGGCGTGTATGGCAAGATAATAATTGGACATAGCTCACTTTAATCTTCAAGATAAAATATTGAATTTGTACACTTCTTTCACCGCGCACCCTTAGGGTAATTCTCTCGATGCCTTTCGATTCAAAATGGTATCCCTCGAGCGTAGAGTATTCTACACATTGCCTTCAAACAAATCATCATAGTCCCTTGATACAAGATCATAAGACCCACGGCGTAGCCTCGAATACATGATCTTGACCCTCGATTGTCGCCTCTGAAAAATGATGATAGTCCGCCGAATGTGCTAGGATACTTCCTCAAGTTGCTTTCCATGACCATCGGTGTCCCAGAATGTCCGGCTTACATCAACGAATGGAGCTACCTACTAACTAATGGTATGGCTAGCGCTATTCTAAAGGAATGTAAGTATAACAAAGCGACCAATTACGAGTGGGTAAATAAGTCTTTTAGTTGCTCGCTCTGTCAAATGCTTTTCACTGCTCACTTTTTGATTCAAATTCTTTCAAAACAAACATTTCCGAACACTTTGTATACACTCCTACATGAGTCATTACAAAGTCGAAATGCCTTTTCAAAACATCTTTGTCAAACACCACGAGCAATTTTAAAAGTGATCTAGAAGCAACTAAGGCGGTAGAATAAAGCGCGGATGGAAAGGGTGCTAATACCTTCCCTTTTCATAACCATTCTCACGAACTCGAGAATCTAACGATCTTTTACACTTACTTTTACCTTATAATTGGATAAAAATAAAAGTCGGTGGCGACTCTTGCTATCCGTTTGGATACAAAAATCCTACAATCGATTCAAGTATCACAGGCCAGCGACTATAACTGAGAGAACACCCTAAAGGAGAATTGCCTTAGGGTTTCTAGATAACTTTAATCTTTTTGAATTATGCTTTATCTTTAGGGTTGCTTAGGTAATATATTGTTGAGGATCCTACACCGGATCGGGTTTCCTTTAGGTAAGTAGCATTAGATCATCGCACGCGCTGGGCCGTATAACTCGCGGTCGACATGATGGCTCGTTAATGATGACACTTAGTTGTCGATACTCTTCATTCCCAGTTGAAGATAGTATTTGGCCTGCGTGGTGTCATCAGCTAACTAAACTTTAGAACCTTAATTGACCCATCTTGGCCATTAGAAGGTAGTGAGATGGCCGGCTTTAGTGTAGAGCGAGGTTGGTTGATCTTTCGACTACGCTCATTGAGATCGAACTTTTGGGACATTTTGATCGACCACTTGGCCGTCGTATTGAAATAAGCGCCTCTGAGAAAGATCATGATGTGAGATTCCTAGAACCCGGTTACTATTATAGGACGGGATGAACCAACTCAAACTTTTGGTAGGGTAATCACCTATACCTCATGCTGAGCCTTAAACCTAGGCTCATTGTGAATTGTTTGTGTACTAAACATGACATCATGACATCATTTGCATTGCATATCATTTCTAACTATTTCAAGGACCTGGGATTTATCTTTGCTCTTGTTTTGTAGGGATTATGGCTACAGAAAGACTATCGAATCAACCATGGGTATCCTTCTGTTCAAAGAATTGGTTTGAAATTCCCGACCATGCTCGATTCATCAAAGACATGGTTATCTACTTGATTTGGTTATCTCGGTTTGAAGAAGATATGATGCATATCTATTAGTTCTTTGACGAAACACCATTGCTTCACATTTCCGGGTTATCAGTTGGTTTCCTACCTTGGAAGAGTTCTCTAAGCTACTTGGGATACCTATTCTTGACAAATGCCATTCACTGGTTTGGAAAAGGTTCTAAGTTCGAAGACATCGCATCATTTTACATCTTGGCTCGGACATTGAAGCCATTGGGAAACTAGAAGTGGAGTTAAGGTTTGCTTTCAATTCTTAATTAAGAAAGCGAGAATTCCTCAAAGTTATGAGTTTCCATGCATTTGAAAATATTGTGGCCTTGCTAATTTATGGTTTGGTTCTGTTTCCTAACTCGGATCAATTCATAGATGTCAATGCCATCAAGTTGTTCCTTACCCTTGATCTTGCCTACTTACTTGGAGATATCCTACATTCTCAACTCCGTACTCTTAATGACGAACTCCTCAGTATGTTGTATCGTTACTTTCAAGGTTGGTTTATTTACCTTCACCTCCATCGATTTTGAAGAGCGAACAAAGGTTAGGATGGTCTCAAGATTGATGTCACTCTCTCATTCAGATATCCAGTTGGAATTTTTCTCTCAAAGGACTTCACATTCATTGGTTGTGGAGAATTCCACAATGTACTGCTTTACTTGGTATAGGGGAGGTATTACTTGACCTTCTTTTAGCTCTCGGTTTGGTTTTGCTCGAAGATGGTCCACATGATATGCTTCTCCAATGTTGTGTTCGACTACAATCACGATCTCGAGAATTAAATGAAGGTTTGCATAGCAGGGCATGGTAAGAAAGGCGATACCAAGACTTTGGGGCACCGAACTCCATTCCTTGCAAGCCTTACCTCGAATGGAGTGCGAGCTCGAGCTCGAAAACCTCATGATGCCATTCCGCTGTTTTGCAGTTATGGAACACATTGCTATAGGTGCGTACCTATGTTGTTCTCCATCCCATGCTACTGATTTTGAAGACTTGAAGAGATCTGGATTCGACAAGAGAGGATACCTTTGAAGCTCGTGTTATGCTGGCGAGAAGAAAGTGTTAGAGTTGACAAGCTACTTCACGAGGGCGAAACATCAGCCTACATCGGCACCAAGAGAAGCGCATGGGAGACTTAGAGCTTTAGGATGATTATGTTTTCTTTTATTTGAATTATCTCTTGTGCAAAAGAAAAAAGAATAATAATGAGAAGTACTAATAAATGTTTGTTCATTGCTTGTTTAACAAATTTAAATCTCTTAGGTCCTTGAAAACATTGCATTGCATTCGCATAAACATCGCATAGCATGCATAACATTGCATCACAGTACATTGAGATTGGTTTTCTCATTTGCTTTCTATTTATTTTAGCGATAGCTCTTCTTGACAGTATCAAAGATCTTCAAGTTCAGAATACTCGGTTTATAGATGTTCCGGCTTGGTCCAAGGCCAAGAAGATCGAAAAGCTCGTCAACAAGAAGAAGAAGGTTGTTGGTCTCCTCAACATGGGTAGGCGTTTCAAAGGGTCCTAAGGTGGTCGGCCGTATTGAGCTCTCGAAGGAAGTGTCCATACAGGGAGTACCAAGGGTGATGAAGGTGACGTGAGCCAAAAGAAAGGAGGAAGGATCGATACGATTATGGCCGATGCTCGAGGAAGATGACAAGTACAACTCTTGAAGATCGTCCCGAATCTTGTGGAAAACACGAAGATGTCAGGCTGAACTTTGATGATCGAGTCTTGTTCTTGGTGTTGTGATTCCTCCAAGTTCAAAGTTCCTACTTTTGCCAAGTATGATGGCATGTCTTTTGCATTTGAAGTCCTATGTCCGGAAAGATCAATCCCACATTTGATAATGAGAAAGTTGTGGATGCCTTATTTCGAAGTTTGTAGGAACCAGTTGGAATGGTACTTATCGGCTAGAGAATGGCCAATATCCGTACTTGGAGTGACTTATGGATGCTTTCTCTGAGGCAGTATGAGTACAATGCTGAATTGACACCGCTCATCAACTACAAAGCATGTCTATGGGTCGTGTGAGAAGTTCAAAGTATGCTCGTAAGTGGAGAGATTTAGCGAGTGATTCAACCACCCTTGTCAATATAGGGGTTGGTTGATATGTTTATAGGAACAACAGCGTTCTTCAATCATCGATTGAAATTCTTCATCTGGATTCACCGAGTTGATATTGACAATGCGTGGAAAGCGGTATCAAGAGTGAAAGATTCATGTGAGACATCTTGAATCTGCGAAGAAGATCCTTTGGTGCTAGAAAAAGAAGCCAATCTTGTATGGTCGAAAAGCGAGCCAAAACGACCGTGCTCGTCGTGGGGTAGGTTGTGATCTCGATCCTACATCATACGACCTCGAGACAACAGCGTGGTCGAATCGCCACGAGCGGTTCAGAATCGACATGCCATTGTGCATAAACCTTGCAACACATGTTGAGCATGGTGATAACCTTGAGGATCCTCCTCGAATGTCAACACTTCCTCTCCAAGTACAATCCTAATGCTAAGTGTGCTTACCATTCCAACAGCCAAGCGTACGCACGTGATTGTTGGGCTCTGAAGAACAAGATTCAAGATATGATTGAAGCTAAGCGGATTGAGTTTGATCCTCACCATTGAGACTCACGAATGTGATCAATGCTTCTAACCATGACAAGAGTTCCAATCGCATTGGTGACATATGTTTTCAACATAGATGACTTGACCATTCCTCGATGTTACATTAGAAGAATTTGCACATGGCGGTGTCAATCGGGATGCCCGGAGAATTGTCGTTGGTGCCCATACACGTCGGTTGTCTTGGTTGAGAAAGACGTGTTCGATGCATGATGGATAACCGTGAGATACTATTTAGAAACCACTGTCAATTGTGTGAAAACGTCTAAGTTGAAGATTGGCAATCTGACGAAAGCTGTACCATCGTGTGGGATACCTTGGGGCAGACAGTGGAAAGTATGATTACATGGTGAAGTACCATCACGATAGTTACAAAATTCCTATTAGAAGATGTTAAAGGCAACGGATGGTGTGATTTCCCGAAGATTATCTTGATGTTAACACTGACAGATTTCCTCTAGCGATCCAAGTACCTAGAGTAGCACTCATATTACTTCTCCAACCAGTTCCATATTCCTCCGACAAAGCTATCCCTTGGAATTATAGGCTGATGTTTACTATCATGTGTCAAACAAGATCCTCTACGACAATTGAAGATCTTACCATTGGGTTTATTCCATTGACAACATCACCGGATCCATTAAGGTGACCGAAGCAGGAAGGGTATTCTCTCAGAAGATCTCTCCTCAAACAACTGCGACTCCATTTCGCATTCAATTTCTCAATCAATATCGGCTAGAGGAAAGAACCGGTGACTCATCACCTTGCTCAACGAAGTACCAAAGTTACTAAAGACACCTCAAACAAGAAATGGAGAATTAAGAATTATCAAGAAGAGTGACTACAATGTTGTGGAACAGTTAGAACAGAACTC
Organism: Vicia sativa; assembly: GCA_021764765.1. Lineage (NCBI taxonomy): Eukaryota > Viridiplantae > Streptophyta > Magnoliopsida > Fabales > Fabaceae > Vicia > Vicia sativa. The sequence goes on from CM038794.1 coordinate 191,381,498, forward strand.
AAAAGATCTCCTCACTTCTACACTGCACTCTTATGCTCGAGCTCATGCTAATACTTTGGTAAATTTAGAAGAATGCTCGTATACCGCAAACACTACCACCGACCGATTGAAGTTTGTATTGCTAACTGTTGCAACAGCAACCTAAACTTCTACGATCTGATTACTCCTTAGGAAAAACATAACAAAGCCTTGCACATCTGTTGAATGCAAAGGCACTACATTATCTCATGTTTTGGTGAATCAAGTTACACTACGAATATCTACCAAGAAGACCGCTTTTATCAGCTTGATGTGAAGGGTTGGTTAAAGACCGGTAACATTATTATGAAAACTTTTGATAATTCTAGCAACGATGCTTAGAAAACTACTCTACTATTAAATCGGTTCCCAGTTTTGAATCCACACTGTCATAGACATCCGTCACCTTATTCTACTACTTGGGCCGCCGATACATGGGGCCGAAGCGTCAATCCTACCTTACATCAATATCGGTGAAAGGGAAGGTTGTTCGATATGTGTGAAAAATATAGTGATCATACAGTCATTCCAAATACCTCGAAGATGGAAGGAAATTCGAACTCCATCCAAAAACAATTCCAATCATATACTGACAACTCTCCAGTCCCTCCCAAGAAATACCCCAAAATCCACTTAAGATGGCCTCTACGAAAAATGCTCAGCTTCTTTATTGAAAAGAGCTTACTTTAAAATCCAGCTTCACAATCTTCCCTTTCAATTGACAAGATTTTAAACCGCCAAAAGTCAGAAGATGATCGCAAAACGTCTTGCTTCACTTCCGCATCGGCAGTAGAATCCATATAAAGAAGCAGCAACGACCCGACATTGACAATGGATCTTCCAACTCGAATCATGGGCTCGCAATTGGAAGGCGAAAACGTCGTACCAATCTCCTACTTGAAATAATACTTTTGTTTTGTTTACTTTTTATATATTTTAATTCTAAATACCTTGCCAAACATCATGCGTTAAAGTTATTATATTATTTATATTAATAATTCATTGAACTTTTGCATTCAATTGTTTGTTTTCTTTTACTTTATCACCCCTCAACTATGTGTTTCTTACGCCCCGTGATAACTACGAAATCACTCGAATCTAAATTATACAACTATGCTAGTACTAAATAACCCGATAATCCGATCTACCGGCAAAAGCAATGAGAAAATTGTAATGCTGGAAAAACTTACGACTACCCATGAAAAGCGAAATTACCCACCACCACAAAATTGAGGTTGTAATTAAATACCGAAAAATAAAAAGAAAGCCAAAATACCAAAAGCAATGTAAAAATTGAATAAACCTAAAAACTATATTGATTTTATTGCCATGCAAACATTTAAACATTATATTGTGCCAGTACCGCAAAAATTTTCTCAATGCAAAAAATTGCATGCATCAAATCACGAAAAAAAAATAACAAAAATTATACATTCTTATTTCTTATCACCTCTTATCCCCATTAATTTACATCGTGGTACACAAAAATGGCAAAAGCCACAACAAACCGCCATTCAAAAACTCCCCACCCTAATGTTAACAACACACTTTCCAACATAAATTTTCTCTTCATGGATAGTTTCTCCATTACAATCGATCAAATAACTCCACGAAACATGGAAAACTACTTTTATTACACGGTAGTACTACATTATACCGCGCCATCTTTATATGCCACCATTCACTCCATGATAACATTATACATACCAACGACACCAATAAACATCCCTGATAGCCAACCGCCAATCATTTTGGAAACTCTTTGATAGGTTGAAGAAATCTGGGGCTGAGACTTAATCGAACAAGTGCACCTTTGGAGTCGGTCAAGGCTGGGGTTTGTAGTCGGTGGAAGAGTATTGAGGTTGACCACGAAGGTTAAAGCTATTCAAGAGATGCGGCTCCACTTGAGAGAAGGGAAGTCGCGAGGAGGTTTCTTGGGACGATTGAACTACATTGCGATTCATTTGCACACTACTGCTACTTGTGAGCCAATCTTGAAGTTACAGAAAGATCAAGTAGTGGAATGGAGCGACGATTGCGGATCGCTTGACAAAATCGAGGAGTACTACAGGGAATCCTCATCTGAAATGCCACACCCGAAGGAAGACCTCTTATCATGTACTGGCGGTGTTAGAGAATTCAATGGGGTGTGTGTTGGGGCAACATGGCGAGTGCAGTCGAAAAGAGCATGCAATATACTACCTTAGCAAAAGTTTACGGTATGAAACAAGATACTCAGCCCTAGAAAACTCATGCTGGCTTGAAATTTCGCGACTAAGGCAGTATATGTTGACTCACACTACCTTGTTGATTTCCAAGATGGATCCGATAAAATACATCTTTGAAACATTTCTCTCCGGAAGAATAGCAAGATGGCAAATGATCTTGAATAGAATCGACATCCGTTACACTTCTCGAGAGCGATCAAAGGAAGTGTGGTAGCGATCATTTGGCTCATCAAAGTAGATGACTATCGGTCTATCTGATTCGAATTTCGACGAAGATGTTTTACTAGTTACTGATTGAAGAGAGGCCCAGACGAAGGACACGAACAAGGATCGATGGACTATGGTCTTTGATGGAGCCTCAAGCATAACAATTGCATAGCATTGGGCGCCATCATTACATCCCTACTGACGGACATACTCCTTTCACCCGATTGTGTTTGATTGCACTAACAACATGGCGGTCTGACGTGCATCATGGGTCTTTTGCTATTGACTTAAGAATCGAAGTTCTTACAGTGTATGGAGACTCACTTTAGTGATCGATCAGATTAAGAGGCGAGTGGGATACGGCATCCGAATCTCATTCGTATCGAGCATGTTAGGTTTGATCCCCTACTTGAAGATTACTTTGATCACATTCCACGAGAAGAATCGGTTGGCATTAGCTCTTATGTAGTCTATGTTCAAGTTAGATGGGACAACGAGGCTCCCGGATCATCATTTGAGAAATTGACGAACCAGTATTGTGAGCTTGGCCTTGAGAAACCTTGGTACTATGGCGTGAAGAGGTATCTTGAGACTCGGGAATATCCATGAGAGCATACATTAATAATAAAAGAAGTTCATGAGAAGATTCGCTTCAAATTCTTTCAATGACATCTTATCTAATATGACCATGACTTATGCTTACTCATTTGTATGGGCAGGAAAGCAACAATGCGTATCATGGAAGAGTTACGAAGGCGCATTTGGTACCCATTCCGATGGACGTACCATAGCTAAGAAGATTTTGAAACGAGTTACTATTGGTCCACCATAGGCTGATGTCACCGTATGCTCGATCTTATCACAAGTGCGGTTATCGCAGACAAAATACATTACCTCCAGTACCAGAATGTTTTAACTTCTCCTTGGCCTTTTTGCAATGTGGGGCATTGACATGATTGGAGAAATTAAGCCACTTCAATGGACATCGTTTCATCCTTAGCGTCGATTATTACTTTACCAAGTGGGTAGAAGCGACCTCGTGTCATACATTACCAAGAATGTTGTGGCTCGATTTATCAAACATAATCTTCTGTCGATATGGCATTCCAGAAAGGATTATCACAGATAACGGTTCCAATCTCACAATAAGATGATCAAGAACTACTTACCTTGATTCAAATCAAGCATCACAACTCTTCTCCTTATCGGCCTAAGATGAATGGCGCGATGAAACCTTGACAAGAACATTAAGAAGATTATCTGAAAGGAATGTGATGACTTACAAAATTGGCATGAGATATTACCATTTGCTCTTCATGGTTATCGCACTACGTACGAACATCCAGCGAAGCGGCCCTTCTCTCTTATCGGTATAGGCTGTCTTACCAATCGAGGTTCGGATACCCTCGACGAGTCCTCGGGAGGCGATGAGGCGATTGAGTCGGGACTAAACTTGACGAATTAATTTGATTGATGAGCTTGACTCGTCTATCACGCCATGGGCAATTATCGAAGCGATAGATCGGAGCATTTAACAAGAAGGACACCGAGTCTACCAAGTCGGTGATCTAGTAGTCAGCGCATCATTCTTCCACAGAGTGATCGAGGGCAAATGGACTCCCACTCTGAGGGACCGTTTTATAGTCAAGCAGTGTTCCGGCGGACGCTAATGCATAGCACCATGGATGGTGAAGACCACACCACAATGAAACGTGACATAGTCAAAAATACTACGCATAAAAGACCCGCTAGGTCGTGAACCTAGGCAAAATAAAGGGCATCTGGCGAACCAAAAGGTTCGGGCAAAATTAAGGATATATACAAAACATATACACGACAAATCGAAAACACGAAAAAGCGGCTTGGGCAAAAAGGTATCGATGGTAGAAAACCGAAAAGAAGCGGTCTAGGCAAAAGTTAAGGATTTAAGCGTCGACTATGTCTCTTCGGATCACACTTCCGGACTACTATTAGCATTCAAAGGTTCAAATAAAATCGATACTCACTTCTCTTTATGACGAGAGATGAGAATAGTTGAAATATATAGTACTAACATAGTTGGAACTTAAGTTATTTCATATAGCTTTTACCCTTCTTGTGTCTAACTTACTTGACATCATCGCCTTTCAAATAAGCATAAAATTCTTTCTCTTTACAATTTCCATTGTTTCGTTTGCAATAAGTCCAGCATTTATTTTGAATGATTATATGCATTTACAATAGAATCTAATCACAAACATCTGAAAAGTGAACATACCAAAAGTACTTACTACGAGTTCGAGGAATTGGATGGCAGCCAAATCACAAATAGTTCCCATGAGCATAAAGGTGTCACTCATATGCCGCTTCCCAGCAGATATATATTAATCCTGGCGGTGATTCCACTCAGCCGAAGCGTTACATCATCTCCAAGCGGTAACAGCAAAATCTTTCTCAATCCTTCCTTCTCCCAACGGTTGATATAGGACCGAAGACTTGGTCGGATAATGCATCGGAGAAACGTACACCTTTTATTCCCCGAGGAGGTTACAGGACTCCGAACTCTTCAGCCAGTCTCCGGCAACTATCAATGCTCTCGTGAATCTATTCGAAATCCCAGTGAAGCGCCTCCCAAATTTCCTCGGCGGGATCTACATCTGAGGTCCCCAGCGGATCGCCTCGAGACTCTCCTCGGCGGGTCTGGATCTCACATGCTTCTCAAATCTCTTCCTTCCTCGACAATATATAGGCCCAAGACTTGGTCGGATAGTGCATCGGAGAAATCCGGGATATCTTTCTTCTCCTTCAGCAGGGTTCTCACCTACAATTCCCCAGCCGAGTCGAAATCTTGAAGCAAACATCGCATCTTCTTCAGAAGATGGATATGTTTTGATATACAACATCTATCATTCATACATTTCTCATAAAGTCATAATTCATGCATATGTCATTCCATACACATTGTCATGCATCATACTTTGCATAAAACTAACAAATATCCTATCAAAGTTTCTCTTGTTTTCCCAAAGCAGTGTGATCGACTTCAGCGCAAGCGGGTCGAGTTAAGCCACGAATCGTGGAAAACTATCTGACCATATGGTTGTCCTCAAACGGCCAGTCGAGTTAAGCCGAATCGGAAAACTATCGAAGACCTTTGGTTGTCCTCCGACGGCCGTCGAGGATTAAGCCGACAAGGGGAAAACTATCTAGAAAGACCACCTCACAGTTATCCTCAAATGAGCAATGGATCGACACCGATACAATGAGGTATCCATTTTGCCAACCACGGTAATCGACCACGAAGATTTATTGACCTCTTCTATTATCAACGTGACTACCGGTCAGCGTGCGACTCGATTACCTTGGATGTAACATCTTAAGCCCGTCTCCATTGTCAACATTTCTTCACTTTCAGAATCTTGCATACATAAAAAATCAATACGGACCAATAACTTCATTCAAAGTGAACACGAAGTCTAACGTCACGACTCCGCCGGATGGCATCTTAAGCCCATCTCCTCTCTGTTCGAGAAACGTCTGATCAACTGCTCACTCCTCCCCAACATCGACCTTTCTAGATGGCATCTTAAGCCCATCTCCGTCATTCCTCTATTTACAACCTCGAGTCTAGCGTCACTCGTTCCCCAGAAATCTCCACTTCTCGAATGGCATCTGTAAGCCCGTTCCGCATCGTCGATGATAGCGGTGCAAATTTTGGGTATACTCGGTGTTGATCATCTTCTACCTCGAGTCCGCGAAGGCAAGCGATCTAACCCTCCATACAAGAAAGATTGAGCGAGGGGCGGTTTATCGTACCCAAATTGCCTCCATCTACTCGAGAGATTTTACATCCATACTCGAAGATTCCTCGAGAGTTGATCGAGACAAACTCTCCTGAACAATCGACCCAAACTGGGTTTATCTCTCAAGTCAAGATGGTTCCAACATCTCCATTGGCCTTCATGCCTCCTCATATGCTTCAGATTCTCCATGTCAAGTTTCGAAGCTTCCTGATCGAGTTTCCTCAGAACGATTGCTCGGATAGTTGAAAATCGTTATATTGGACAAAAAGTCAAGCTGTGGTCAACATCTGATCAAACTTCATAATTTTGGTCAGCATCCTCATTTTGAAGTTACATTCATCATTTGATCAAGGGTTGATCATGATTCATCAAGAAAACTCAAGATTTGCTCAAAAGAAACTTTCTAAATTAGGGTTTACAGATGAAAAGTCAATGAACTTTGGTGATCATAACTTTCTCATACTTTCTCATAAATTTTCCACCAAAGATCATTTTGAAGGAAATTCAATTCTCTACAACTTCATGTCTCAAGAATGTCAAAAATGCTTCATTTGAGAGGTATAGCTCAAAACATTCTGGTCATTTTCAAAGTCAACAAAAGTCAACTTTTTGTTTTGAAGATATATTGAGCATGGTAACTCAATTGAGATGAGACCAAATACATTGTTTAGAGGACTCTTAGAGCTTTCAAAAAGTCCAAGAACACTCAAAGATGTGGAAAAATTGAGCAAGTTACACCATTCCTGAGTTGGGCAATTTTGGAAGAATGCCTGAAAGGTACTTCAAAAAATCAAATCTTTTCAAATGGGCCTATTTTTCTTCATCTAACTTGTTCCTCATGCAATTAGGAATATCAAGCCCAATGCCACAATTTTTGATTTATTTTCTATTTAATTTGTAATTTATTTATTTAAATAAATTAAATCTTAAAATAAATTATAAAATCAAAATTAATTGGAAGATTGATTTTTATTGCTTTCTTGTGATCAATCAACCCATAAATGCCAGGCAATTTGAAATTAGATCAAATTTGGCAAGATTGGATTGAAATTGGACAAAATTTGAAAATTGATTTCATGAGAATATCAAAATTTGATTTCCATTGAATGTTGATCAATTCTTTCCAAAAACCATTCCAAATCCATCCGGTATAAATATATGATGCATACTATCAGAGAGAAAAAATTGCTCAAGAACCTAACCTAAAGTCAAATTCGTGCACTTAAGCATTTGGTAACCTAGTTTTGCTTGATTCGAATTCAAGCCTTCCATTGTGTTCCTTGAGGCTCTCGGGATCGATCGGACCCTTACAACTCAAAAACATCAAAATTGAGAGAACACGATCCGGTTTGCTCATACTTTTTCAAAATTGATTTATTTTTCATGCATTTTAACACATTTTAGTTTGTTGTTTTGTGATTAGTAGGAAGATTGCAAGCGATCTGGGTAACTTGATTGAGTTTTCATGGCAGAACTCGTATTGCCATTGTTAGGGTTCACGAGTTCATTTTAAGGGTTTCATGAAATACATAAAATTGGACCACGAGACCTTGCCATCGTGTTCGGAATGGTGCAGAATTAAACCATGTCTTTAGATTCATTTATATTATGTATACTTGCTTTTGATTTTGCGGGCACGTAGCGTCGAGCCGTAGGCGCTAACTCAAATATTTGAATCGGAGAAGGCGATCGTTGGCGCGAAGGATGAAGCGATGGGAAAGCAGTAGCGTGTATTCGCTCGTCGGTTTCAAGCAGTTGACACGTCTAGCTCGATTGGTCGGTAGCGTTGGTTTCGAGGGTTTGAGGCTTGTGTCCCGATTCGAATCACCTTGTATGGTTTCCATTCTTTTTTCCAAAACTTGCATATTTTTCATACTTTTCCTATTTTAATATTTTCCATGTTATTTTAATTATTTTCACATTTTTATTTCTGTATTTAAAAATTACCAAAAACATTTTTTCTTTTTACATTATTTTCATAAAAACCTTTATTTAATTTAATAAATTAAAAAATATAATTTTTGCATGCATATTTATTTTATTTTTATTTTAGCATTTAATTCACTTTTAATTGCATTTTAATTATTAAATCCTTTCTAAAAAATCCCAAAAAATTATTTTAACTTATTTATCTTATTTCCAGCATATAATAATTTTCTCATATTAAAAATTGCATTTTTTCTAATACTTTCTCTGATTTCAATTTCATCATATTTTCCGATTTTCTCATTTGTTTCACAGGTTGATCCGATTCAGACGATTCTTCCGTTTTTATTTTATTTTCCAATAATGTAACTGCATATGGGTTGTAATAGTTTTAATTAGGATTTTATTTTCCGCATTTCAAATTATGTATATGCCCCAAAGCCATGTAATAAGCGTAGGTTTATCTTCCGCGCTACATTCCAGCGTTTTACTTCCGCCTATAACTGTTAGTAACTAGGCGTGTATGGCAAGATAATAATTGGACATAACTCACAATCTTCAAGATAAAATATCCGAATTTGACACACTTCTTTCACTACGCACCCATAGGGTAATTCTCTCTCGATGCCTTCGATTCAAATGGTCATATCCCTCGAGCGTGGGGTATCCACACCATTGCCTTGAAAACAAATCATCATAGTCCCTTCGATACAAAGATCATAGACCCCGCGTCGCCTCCGAATACATGATCTTGACCCTCGATTGTCGCCTACGAAAAATGATGATAGTCTTCGTATGTGCTAGGATACTTCTCTGAAGTTGCTTTATGACCGTCGATGTCCTTGATATCCTTGCATCCAACGAATGGAGCTACCTACTAACTAATGGTATGGCTGGCGCTATTCTAAGGAATGTAGAAGTATAACAAAGCGACCAATTAAGGTGGGTAAATAAGTCTTTTAGTTGCTTCGCTCTATCAAATGCTTTTCACACCACTTTTTCAAAGTTCAAATTCTTTTCATAAGCAAACATTTAGAACACTTTGTATACACTCCTACATGAGTCATTACAAAGTCAAAGCGAAATGCCTTTTCAAAACATCTTTGTCAAACACCTGAAAGCAATTTTAAAAAGTGATCTAGAGCAACTAGAGCAGTAGAATAAATCGGATGGAAAGAGGTGCTAATACCTTCCACTTTCATAACCATTCTCCCATTCGAGAATCTAACAAGGTCTTTTTACTTTTACCTTCCCTTAATTGGATAAAAATAAAAGTCGGTGGCGACTCTTGCTATCCATACATTTGGATACAAAATCCTAAAGTCGATTCAAGTATTACACATACCAAAGCTTGCATCTTCACACGGTCATTGTGGTGCATCTCATTGAACCGTATAATTGCGATCTTGTGATCCAAACCTGCATCTTCATCATTTGGTACATGGTCGAGCCAATCTGATCTCCATATAACGGTGAAAAAATAATAGAGATTAATAATAATGATAAAAATAATATCGTTAAATTTAAAATAATTTGGAGTTAATAGAAATGCGTACATCGGTTGGTCAGGTAATTAGATTAGATGTATAGGAGAACATTGTGTCTCGGATTCTTTCGTAATCCATGCCACTCGCTAAACCTAAATGAATTAACATTTAATATATTAAGATTTTATATATGAAAGATATAAATAAAATTTAATAAATAAACAATGTACTTACTTTGTTGCGTAGGGAAAAGTGAGCAGTAGGTGATTGGCGGTGGAATTGCATTCGCCACCACCCGTGTTTGAAGTAAAGCACATCCATTGAAAGTTGATGTGTCTTTTACAATTTTACCTAGCAGGAGTATATTTGAAAGCAAAACAGTGAACTGACTATATCTTCTATCTTATTGACATCTCAAGTAAATTCAAATACATAAAATTGACATTATTTCTACTTTAGGGGAATAAAAACTACCAAACATTAACATAATGTAGTTTCTAGTTTTATTATTTTTGTTCTTGATTGGAATTCTCATCAACAAAGAGAATAATAATACTCTGAGTTGAAAGAAATATACCTTGGCCTCTTGCGGTAGGGACCTTCCCGTATCTACTAATGACTCCTAAATAAATATTGTTAGGTTGTTTATGCGGACCATTCACGCCTTGCCATCGATGGAAGACCCATCAACATGTACCGTCCTCTAGTGTGATGGTACACTCACCTATAGGTAGATGAAATGTATGTCTGGTCTCCTTTCACACAATGCTAGAATGAACTTTGAGTCGATCGTGTAGTTGGAGATTTTAATAACCTCTCCAAAACCGGCATGTTCAAGGTATGGAGCGATGAATGGATCGAACAACATAGTGATGTGAACGACATCTAAATTTTTCGTGTCCTATAGATAATGTGGAAATAAATTGTGTAAGAAAGTGTAAATAATATTTAAAATGTATCTAAATTTTTCGTGTCCTATAGATAATGTGGAAATAAATTGTGTAAGAAAGTGTAAATAATATTTAAAATGTATCTAAATTTTTAGTGTCTATAGATAATGTGGAAATAAATTGTGTGAAAGTGTAAATAATATTTAAAATATAAAAGAAATACAACAAAAAAAATTCAAGAAAAAGAATGAAAACAAAAATGAAAGGATACTTACATAGCTTGCAATATTAGCCTTGTTCCTCGGTGCGATTCTCCCAAAGTTAAGAGACTCGTGATGGAAATTTCTACAACTTATTTGAGGAAGAATTGTATTAGAGATAGAGGAGGAGTGAAGAGTGGTGGTGATGGAAAAAACACAAATGAGAAGCCATATTTATAGGTGATTGAAGAGAGGAATAAATGAGGTGGTTGGAGGTTGCATGCATGGATGACACTTGTCGAGGAGGAGCCAAATGGGATGGCTCCTCCCTTAACATTTGAACTAGGCGCCATCCTAGATGGCTTGTGCCGAGCTAGGTGGCGGCTAAGTTCGACCTAGGTGTGGAGTTGCATGCGTGCGGCTAGTGTATGTGTCGACTCGTGGAGACCTATTTATGACTAGGCACCAAAAAGCCAAGGAGATGGCGCCTCCTTGTGTTTTACACATGAGGCCATTCATCTTGGCTTTTCTGAAGTGACAAATAGGTTTGTCCCTAACCACCTAGCGCATGTGATTTTTCAATTATAAAACCACTAATCGAAAACCCCAATTTCCAACACTAAAATCGAAACCTAATCAAATCAAAACCCTAATTTCACACTCGAACCACGTCGAAATGTCATACCCTGATATGTTATCAACATAAATTTCAATGGCCGAGACATACAACGGTGAGGTCTCGGTTTTTGTTGAAAACGAAAATTTCCAATTTTGTCTAAATAGCAATGCGCAATTTTTCGTATTTCAAAAAGACTCGAAACAAACTTGAGGTCAGGCGTCGAACATTTCTACCAACATCCTGTTTTCTTGGTGAGAACCAAGTAACATTTTACCGTGGTACATTGAAGGCGGCGAATCTATGAAAACATGTTTTGTAATCATGAATATTAAAAGTGCGACTCGATTCGGTTATGCGTCGTGTTCGGGACACGAGAGGGTTGATCCTACGCGGGAGGAACAAGTGAGGTGGATATTCTTGACGAAGAAGAAGCGAGCGGAGACCCAGTTCAACATCATGGTAAATGAAGAATCGAGGCCGAGGAAGAAAGCCAACTTCCTCCACATCGAGATCTTCACACCACCTCCGTACATGACCACCCGAACATGTCCACGATGACCATTCATACGATATATTCTACCACGAAGTGCGTTCGGATGCAAATTTGAAAGTCAAAGACAAATTTCGTTCAAAAGAAGATTGCGTCCAAAGCAATAAAAAGTTCCACATGATAAACAACTATGACTTTCATGTGGATCGAGCAATGAGAGAGATACGGAATCATCATACTACCACGAGTGTAACTTCCATCTAGCGCATCGATAGAATGCGTAGTGATTCTTGGGTGATAGGTTCTATGGCGGAACACACTTGTGTTAATTCCACACAATCACGGGATCACCGAAGTTGAGTCATGATCTCATTTGTCAAGAAATCTTACCTCTTGTTAGGCTGCGATCCTTCATTGAAGGTGAAAACAATAATATCCACATCACTACAACATCTGACTATACCCTCGTATAGAAAGGCACGGTTGGCAAAAACAAGGCTATCGAGCAAATCTGAGAAATTGGGAGGTTCGTACAAAGAGTTACCTCGCTACATGAATGCTGCTATGACGTATGCTCGCAGAGCATTTATGCTCGGAGACGGCAGGCGTTTTCCCAAAGTACGTGTACGGACATGGTATATTGATGAACTTTTACGGGCTTTTCGACCTTGCATCCTGGGTTTGCACAACGAAACCTATCATCTGAATAGATGGAACATGGTTATGCGGAAATACAAGGGCACCCTATCGATGGCGTGGCACGGGATGAAACAATAACGTGTTCCCGATCGCCTATGCTCTTGTAGAGCGGAGGCGGAAGCGACTTGGGTTTCTTCCTAAAGCATCTTGAACACACGTGGCACCAGCGTGATCTTTGTCTAATTTCGGCGGACGTACCTCGATTGAGAGTGCGTCAACAATCCATAGCGGTTGGCGACCCACCGTCTACACATGTTTATTGCGCGAAGACACATCGTTCAAAACTTCATGCGAGATCGAGATAAGCGTCTTGAAAAGCTGTATGAATGCACGGCATCGCGTTAACACCGGGTTTTACATATTATCGCGATCGGATCGATTGGAAAACCCGGATGCGGTCGTGGGTTGATAATCTGCGGTGGAAAAGTGGACGGTCGTCGACAATGGAGTGCGTTGGTACGTAACACCCTTCAATTACCGCGTTTTATAAATAATAATCAGTATTTAATCATAATCGAAGGCGTCACAATTTAAAAACATAAAATTTTGACCAAACGTCATGCTTCAGCGAAGAATACTCATCAATTAAATCATACTCAAAATTATGTTTAGCAGTGAAATGAAACATAATTAAATCCGAATACTTTACTCGATAGTTATTCGGGATAATAAATCAACAAAATTCAAATTATTAAAATATCCATAAAGGATTCCAATCAATCGTTTTCCCCGGTGTTACATCTACGAGCACGACAGCGACACGCGGACAAAGACTCGAATCTAAGGCTATCCTCACCAACTCAAGCAACTAATCACCGGATCGAAATGTTAAAGTAAGGGTGAGATTTCAATTCAATATAATATGTATTATCGTTCTTAGATCCAGATTCATTGAATATATTAGTTCATCAACCAACACGGATCACAAACAATACGAACAATTCACAATGATCATGTATAAATAGCAAACAATGGCAATTGCAACCTTGGAAACCATCCTAACATGTTACAATTCCATATGCAATCGAGACTCTATGCATGTGGTACCAATCGTGAACGCGTTCACCCGCACTCCGTTTACTCGTGGAAGGCGATGTAATCCATGATTCGCCCACACCATTGGGTCGAGAATCTAGCCTCGCTACCTACCGGTCGGTCTCTTGGCTCTGCAAGACTCACTTCCGCATGGGAATGAACGATTAACAAATGTATATGCATGCAATCATAAAAGCATGCCACGTTATTCCAGCGATCATAATAAATCAACATAACCAGCGATGTCATTTCACCAATACATCACAATCAAATCACAATGGACATCAAAATACAACATGATATACATTAGTTCTCATAGATACTCGGACCATTCGCATTGATTACCATCTTAGTATTTAAATCCACATTTTCAAAATCGGGAACTCGGCTCTTTTAAAATAATTTTCAATAAAATAATATTTTTCTTTTCTAGGAGGTAGAACTTTAAATTTAAGAAATAGCAAAGCGGCACCGAATCGAATTCGGTTTAGAAAATATGCATTTTGAAAATTTAGAAGTTTTGGAAAAATACACGGTGTAGGTTCCTCAGGAGAACCGGTTCCACAGTTTGAAAAACACGCTCACGGAAATTTGTATGGAACCGGTTCCTCCCCAGAACCGGTTCCCAGTTTTCAAAATAGAGTCCCCTGGATTTTTGTATGGGAACCGGTTCCTCCACGGAACCGGTTCCAGTACAAAATTCATTTGAAATTTCTGTGGAACCGGTTCCTTCCACGAGGAACCGGTTTCCACGACATAATAACAAAATTTATCATTTTTGACGCTTTATGCATCCATAACCATTTCCAATCTTTCCAATACGAATTATAATATCATGAACACCATTCTAACACCATTTCACACCATTTTGACATCAACTAACATATTTTATCCATTCCACGATTATCATCGACACACTAGTGATCAATTTTCCGTCCAGCCACAATTAGGGTTTCATACTATAATCTACCATTCCAATTCCTAACATACCCAATCATCCCATTGGTTCCCAAAACCCATAAGACATATTAACAAGATAAAATCACCCACCTCATGATGATTCTCCGGTTTCTCTCGTCGGCTTTTCTCTCTTCTTCCTCCAACTCTCGTGAAATGATTTTCCAAAACCTTCTCTTTTCCTTTCTTTTCCTTTTATATTTCCTTTTTAATATTCCAATTAAAATAATTAATTACTACTTAGTACTTAGTAGAGTGTTTTACTATCACACCCACCGTTTACTCGCACACCTCGAACCTTCCTTTACTAAATAACCCAATTAATCCGGATGAATTAAATATTTAAGACTTCAATCAATTAAATAATTAATTCTCACTCATTTAATATTGAATTAAATCGGGTGTCTGACTCTCCCCACTAAAAGTGTTTTCGTCCTCGAAAACATACCTTAAACGAAAGTTCGGGATATGAGTCCTTCATCGACTCTCGGCTCCCAAGTCACATTTCCTTCATTTGGTCCTCCCCAGCTACTCGTGCAGTGCTATCTCTTTACCTGATTGCTTCACTTTTCGATCCTCGATTTTCGCGAACCTTTGCTTCAACGATCAAATTATCGTGCACGAACATCATCTACTTGAATCTCATGAGAGCGGATCCATGATGTACCTCCTCGGCGAGATACATGGAAAACATCATGCAAATCGCAGTGTGGCGGTAAAGCAATCGATCATAACTTTTCCAACTCTCTTGGTAAGAAGCGGACCAATAAAGCGGAGTCAACTTCCTTGACTTCAGCTCGACCAATACCGATCATCGGAGTAACTCTCATAAACACATGATCTCCTTCATCAAACTCGAGATCCTTCCTCCTCTTATCGTGATAACTCTTACGGCACGAAGTCCTCATCTTCTCTGAATCATCTTAATCTTTTAGAAGTTTGTTGAGCGATCTACGGTCCAATCACGGACTTTCTCAGATTCGTACCAACACAGCGGTGTCGACATCTCCTACCATACAATGCCTCAAATGGAGCCATACCAATGCTCGAATGAAAACTATTGTTGTAGGTAAACTCTATCAATGGCAAATAGCTATCCCAGCTCCACCTTTCTCAACACACAAGCTCTTAACAAATCCTCTAACGGTGAATCGTCCTCTCGTCGACCATCATGCATGGATGATCGCGGAACTCAATCGTAACTTAGTACCCGAGCTTCTTGCAATCCTGTCCGAACTTAGAAGTAAACCTCGGATCTCTATCCGACACAATGCTAGACGGAATACCATGCAAACTTACAACTTTCTCAACATCTGATTCTGACCTCTCCATCGGATAATCCATTCTTATCGGAATAAAGTGAGCGGACTTCGTCAATCGATCGACAATCACTGATAGAATCACGGTTCTTATTTGTTCAAGCACCGGACACAAAATCCATAGAAATGCCATCCCGTTTCCATTCGAAGCGAATAACGGTTCCATCGGTCCGGCGGCCGATGCTCGATCTTTGATTCGACAAACCAAACATGCATACACAAACTCGGCGATTTCCTTCTTCATTCCAGCCACCAAAATAACTTCAAGTCACGATACATCTTAGTAGCACCGGGATGAATACTCGATCCACTTGATGTCCTTCCTCCAAGATACTCTTTACGATCTCGGCAACATCCGGAACACACTCTATCACCAAATCTCATAACACCATTCGTCGATTCGAACTCACCTCCTTGACCTTGGTTAATCAATGTCGACTTGTCCACTAATCTAACATCGGACTTACGCCCATTTCGAATCTCTTCCAAAATACCACTAGTCGGTTCAACATGCCAACTTCACCTTTGTTCGAGTAGTCTCACAAACCAAACTTAAGTCTACGATTGCTCGACCAACTCTAGCTCACGGACCATCAACATCGACATATGCAAGGATTTCCTACTCAGCGCGTCGCTCGGCGTTTGCCTTACGGGATGGTAGTTCAAACCAAAATCGTAATCCTTGAGAAATTCCAACCATCTCCTACATCTCATATTCAACTCCTTACGATCAAAGAGATACTTGAGGCTCTTATGATCGTGAAAACCTCAACCGTGAACCATCGGATAATGCCTCCATGGTTTCAACCACAAACACGCGCCAACTCTAAATCATGAGTCGGGTAATTCCTTTCATGAGTCTTTAATTGTCTCGAAGCATAAGCCACACCTTATCTTGCATCAAAACATCTCTAAACCCGTCAAGGCGCATCGATACACCAAAGATTCTTCGGTTTGGCAAAATCAAAATCGAGACTAGTCAACCTCTTCTTCAATTCTTGAAATCCTTCTCACAATCGCATCCCAAATAAATACTTGACCTTTTCGTCAATTTAGTCAATGGTAGCGCTAACTTAGAAAACCCTCGATGAACTTCCCGTAGTAACTGCGGACCGACTACGAATCTCGAAGCATTCTTGGCACTTAACGAGATCTGCTTTTTGTAGGATCAACGGCAATACCATTCTTGGATATCACATGACCAAACTCGCCCGGCAACAAAACTCACACTTTGACAATTTTGCATAAAGTTTCTTTTCCTTCAACACTTCGATACAATTACGAGATGCTTAGCATGCTCCTCGTCATCCTTTGAGTAGATCGAGAATGTCGTCAATAAACACCACCACAAACTTGTCAAGATCGGATGAAATATCCTTCATATACTCCATAAACACACGGTGCATTAGTAACTCTAAATGGCATAGCAGAATATTCATAATGCCCGTACCTCGTTCTAAAAGCGGTCTTACGAATATCTTCCGCCTTAACACGAATCGATGATATCCGGACCTCGGATCAATCTTGCTAAACACCTGACTCCAACCAAGCGATCCATAGTCATCAATCCTCGGCGGTGGATCCGATTCTTGATCGTCACTTTATTCAAATGCGTAGTCAACCTGGTCTCATATTCCTTCTTTTTAACCAACAACCCGGCACTAGGCGAATAAATTTCTTTTCCAATAACTCCTCCAAGCTGTTTCTTGATTCGGACAACTCGGATGTCGACATGCGATAAGCGCCATCGACGCGGACTAGTTCGGAATCAATCTATAGTAAACTCCACTTCCGTTCGGTGGTAACTCGTTAACATCCTCTGGAAACACCTGCGGAAATTCATTCTGGCGAAACTCATCACTCTTAGCCTTCCTTTCACTTCCGTTGAAGAATATAACATGAACACTGACACCATCTCGGCGGTGAGTTCATACTTGCGCGACATGATCTCTTCTTGACCTTAGCTACGGGAAATATAACCGTCTTCAAAACAATTGATATGAACACGGTTGAAGACCGGTTCATTCAAGGATAATATCAAGTTGTTCTAACGGTAGGCACACTAAATCCATACCAGACCCTCATCGAAAATAACGATAGGACAATTTCTACACATACAGTAGTCCACGAACGAGCGAGTGTCAATAACCATACTTCCATCCAAATTAGAAATTTCTAGATTCAATCTCTTAGCACGGTCCAAGGAAATAAAGAGTGTGTCGCTCCGGTGTCAATAATTGCAATTAAAGGTATGCCATTAATAAAACATGTACCTTTCGGGTCATCGGGCTTAACATCGATCCGACAGCGAACACCTTTCCACCGACTTGCTCTTTCTTTGGCTTAGTACTGCTGCGGACGAGTGTGTCCTTCTTCACCACGGTTGTAACAAGTTATCGCCGGGATCGCACTCGGCTAGATGACCGACTCTCCCACAATTGTTGCACTTTCTCGCATCGACCTTGCATTCAAGAGCCGGTGACCCGACTCACCACATCAGCAGCACTACGGAAGAACCGGAAGAACGAGTCTCCCCACTAAACCTTCCAACCTCCGGATCTATGATTATTCCTATCATAAAACTACTGCGATCCATCATCTCTTACCCTTACGGTCGACATAACTCGAGCAATTGCCTTAGTACTAGTAAGATCTTCCTCCGAATCTACTACAATCAACCAAATCGGAAATCTCTAATGCGATACGATACCTTGCTTGATCTCATCGCGATCCATTCTCAAACTTGATACATTTGGAAAACTCTCCATCGCATCGCTAGGATAATTAGCATAATACTTTGCTAACTTCGAGAAAACTTGGTCGTACTCACTCCACGGACTTGTTGCCTTGCTTGAGCTCGGAAATTCTATCTCTTTCTTACGAGATGTCTTGGAAAATACCTTCTCGGAAGCTCTTGAACACCCCAGTTAATGCAACCCGTCTTCTTCAATTCGATCTGGTAGCAACCCCAATCATCGACTTCCTGCCAACACGTAGTACCATACCTCACCTTCACCTCGACGATCAATAACTCGAAGATCCTCTCGATCTCCTTCATCCGAGCACCCTCGGGATCATGTGCACCTTTGAAACGGAGGATTATTCCTCACGAAAATTCCCCGATTATGCATCGGCGCAATCGCGACTCCTGCTGATTCCCTCCGAGCACTCGGCTAACATTCCCAAGCCTCGACAATAGCATCATCATTCCTTCCGTTACCTCTTCCGACCATTGTTACGTAACATTACAAAACAATCTACATCGACACAAGTATCGGCGGTGTTACTTACACTAGTCGCATACTAAAGGGATAACGACACTAAGACAAGACCGACTATGCTCGATACCACTATTGTAACACCCCTTCTAATTACGCGTTTTATAAATAATAATCGGTATTTAATCATAATCAAGAAGGCGTCACAATTTAAAAACATAAAATTTTGACCAAGCGGTCATGCTTCAACGAAGAATACTCATCAATTAAATCATACTCAAAATTATGTTTAACGGTGAAATGAAACATAATTAAATCCGAATACTTTACTCAGCGGTTATTCCGGGATAATAAATCAACAAAATTCCAAATTATTAAAATATCCATAAAGGATTCCAATCAATCGTTTTCCCCGTGTTACATCTACGAGCACGACGACACGCGGACAAAGACTCGAATCTAAGGCTATCCTCGCCAACTCAAGCTAATCACCGGATGCGAAATGTTAAAGTAAGGGTGAGATTTCAATTCAATATAATATGTATTATCGTTCTTAGATCCAGATTCATTGAATATATTAGTTCATCAACCAACACGGATCACAAACAATACGAACAATTCACACAATGATCATGTATAAATAGCAAACAATGGCAATTGCAACGGAAACCATCCTAACATGTTACAATTCCATATGCAATGCAGACTCATGCATGTGGTACCAATCGTGAACCGCGTTCACCCATTGCTCCGTTTACTCGTGGAAAGGCGATTGTAATCCATGATTCGCCCACACCATTGGGTCGAATCTAGCCTCACTACCTCTACCGGTCGGTCTCTTGGCTCTGCAAGCTCACTTCCGCACAATGGGAATGAACCAATTAACAAATGTATGCATGCAATCATAAAAGCATGCCACGTTATTCAAGATCATAATAAATCAACATAACCAACGATGTCATTTCACCAATACATCACAATCAAATCACAATGGACATCAAAATACAACATGATATACATTAGTTCTCATCCGATACTCAGACCATTCGCATTGATTACCATCTTCCGTATTTAAATCCACATTTTCAAAATCGGGAACTCGGCTCTTTTTAAAATAATTTTCAATAAAATAATATTTTTCTTTTCTAGGAGGTAGAACTTTAAATTTAAGAAATAACGCCGAAAACGGCACCCGAATCGGAGTTACGGTTTAGAAAATATGCATTTTTGAAAATTTAGAAGTTTTGGAAAAATACAGTGGTAACCGGTTCCTCACGGAGAACCGGTTCCCAGTTTAAAACACACGCCGGAAATTTGTATGGGGAACCGGTTCCTCCCCAGGAACCGGTTCCAGTTTTCAAAATAGAGTCCCCTGGATTTTTGTATGGGAACCGGTTCCTCCAGAGCCGGTTCCAGTCTAAAAATTCCAATTGAAATTTCTGCTGGAACGGTTCCTTCCCGGGGAACCGGTTTCCACGACTATAACAACAAAATTTATCATTTTGTGACTTTATGCATCCATAACCATTTCCAATCTTTCCAATCAATTATAATATCATGAACACCATTCTAACACCATTTCACACCATTTTGACATCAACTAACATATTTTATCCATTCACGATTATCATCGACACACTAGTGATCAATTTTCCGTCCATGACACAATTAGGGTTTCATACTATAATCTACCATTCCAATTCCTAACATACCCAATCATCCCATTGGTTCCCAAAACCCATAAGACATATTAACCGAATAAAATCACCCTTACCTCGCGATGATTCTCGGTTTTCTCTCGGCTTTTCCTCTCTTCTCTTCTTCCTCGACTCTACGTGAAATGATTTTCCAAAACCTTCTCTTTTTCCTTTCTTTTCCTTTTATATTTCCTTTTTAATATTCCAATTAAAATAATTAATTACTACTTAGTACTTAGTAGAGTGTTTTACTATCACCCACCGTTTACTCGCACACCTCCAAACCTTCCTTTACTAAATAACCCAATTAATCCAGATGAATTAAATATTTAAGACTTCAATCAATTAAATAATTAATTCTCACTCATTTAATATTGAATTAAATCGGGGTGTCACAGGGGCCACATGACAACAAATCTAGTCGAATCAATGAACGGCGTCTTCAAAGGCATAAGAGCACTCCGATAAGCTGCGTTGGTTAGTACAACATATTTTAGAATGGCCTCCTTGTTTGCGAGAGAGGTGAAAAGTGGAGCAGGTGGTACAATCCGGACAAGTGTGGAGTGAAAGCGAAATTTATTAAGGCCGAGAGTGCCAGCTAGCACTCATCTTGTTACAAGATTCGACCGTAACCATAACTTCATTGTCAAAGAGATAATCGACCACAATGAGGGTTTGCCTGAACAAAATGCAGGTTAAGCTACCATCTCGGTGGTGCGGTATGTGGAAAATTCAGGCATTTGAATGCCTGCTCTCATGTCATTGCGGCGTGTGCACATGTTCATCGGGATGCACTAGTACTTCTTTCTCCAATTTACAAGTCTCGGACCTTGCTCAGCGTATACAACAATGCCTTGAACCCGATGTAAAAGCAGTTATTGGCTGCGTACGAAGGGAAGTAGTTTGGCATAACGATCAAATGCGGAGAAATAAAAGGGTCGTCCCAGAGCAAGCGTATAACAAGCGAAATGGGCGGCGTTGATAAACTAGAAAGAAAGTGTGGTCTATGTCGTCAATCAGGACACAATCGAAAAAATTGTCCCGTCTCTGACCTCGACATCCTAAAATTTGTATTTCATTTATACGCACTTTTAATATTGTAACAAATCTTCTTCTTTCCATTAATTCGCATTTATTACAAACACCAATACGGAGACAACAAAATTAAAAACTACGATTAAAAGAAACAACAATCGAAGACAACAAAATTAAAAACTACGATTAAAAGAAACAACAACATGAACTATAGCGCATCAACAACCGAAATTTATTTAAGACACTACAACCGTCAAAACAATCTCATCGGAACCATACATCATCAATAACGTCGGCGTCTTTTGACTTCCTCCAACCAAATTCGAGGTTGATCGGTTGCGAAGTTCATGGTTGTTACTTCCTCTAAATCCTTCTAATTTCATCACCATCTTCAATTTCTCCCTACAACCAACGCATCAACTCTTTTTTCAGTTTGGCCATGGTAAATATGTGCCAAAATTTTATTTTCATTGGAGGTTTTGTGGCCGAGAAAACAACGTATCCATCTCTGGTATGGATGTATGGAGATGTCATGGTAGAAAAAAGAGATCTGAGAGAATAAGAGAATATCAGAGAGAGAATATGAGATGAGAAGTTGGACAAATGTGAAAAATGAAGGAGGGATGGGTGTGTATTTATAAAAAAAAATTGAAATTTTTTTTTTTTATTTTAAATTTAACACTAAGGCGCCATCTCAGATGGCTTTTGCCTTGTGTTTTACACTAAGGCGCCATCTGAGATGGCTTTTAGGGCAAATTTTGAAGGGAGGCGCCATCTGGGATGGCTCCTGCTCTTGATTTTCAGTGCAGGAGCCATCCGAGATAACTCTGCTGTATTTTGTCACGAAACTTGGTTATTTGCGTAAATTTTTTCAAAAGTTGGTTATTTTTGTATTTTTTTTTTTAAAAATTGGTTATTCCAAAAAAAAATTCGAAATTTCTACCAACTTCGTCCAACCTTTTTCTACTTTCATGTTCATTACTTTAATTTAATAATAGAGAATTAACAAGTCAAAAGAAGAGTCATGTCATAATAACAGTTATCACTTTAATAAGTATCCAAGCTTTGAGTAACATTATATTAACAAAAAAGAGTTTGTGAGTAACATCAATTTCATACTTTACAATATTAATAACACCAAATCCAACCAAATATATAAGAAGGTGGATGAAAAAACTTGATATAACAAACATTAAACTTTTGAAAAAAGTAGTGCTAGCCATAGTATCATTATGCTTCAATTTCGAACCTTGAACACTTGATTGAACCCATGGATATGTCAATCTCTATTAAATTCTCTTCCTCAAACATTTCATTAAATTCTGCTAACAATTCCATCAAACGTTGTTGGTTGAACTCTTGTTTATGTTTATCCATTAAGTGTCCACTTGGAAGTGAAATTTCAATGAGACTTTCTTCATCAGAAATTGAACCATCTAAATCAGAATATGAGTCACAATTAGCAACAACACCAATATCACTACTTGCTTCTTCTTCTTTCATTTCTATTGCTTCAATCATAGATTCATTCATGAGCATTGGAGTTGTTGTTTCAAGATTTTCCCTTCCATGTGAAGTCAATACATTTCCATCAAGTGAAACTGCTTTGTGTTTCCATATGTATAAGATAATAGTAGACAAAATTAGTGCTAGAGATGAGAAGAAGAGGGAGAGAAAACTAAATACATCAACTATGAAAGTTGAAAAAAGCATCAAGAAAACAAAAGGAGAAGCCATCCATAAGGATGAAGTTTTGAATAAGCAAAAGCAAAAGCGAGAGAGCATATGATATGTTACTTTGCTTTCCCACCCCATCAACTTCAAAAAGGAAACAATGAAAATGACTTTTGATTTTGGACTTATTATTACTATTTATAGGTTAGTAAGATAGGAGGAAAGGACACTCGACAACATGTACATATGCTAGCATCTATATAATTATAATATATGACACTTGAGATTCGAGGTGTGAGGTGTGTCATGTTTCAATCAATTCCAATTGTAAAAGATATTATCAATATCTATGTATGTATTTTGGTGTTTATATCGTTTGTTCATAGTTGACATTTTGGTTTAAAGTAAGTTAAAAACATAAGTGATTTTTCTTTCTCCAAACTAAACTTTGGAGCTTATAGAGAAATACAATGAGGTAATTGGTGATACTATGATTTGGAATGTGTATAAAGGTTTTGAAGAGCAAGAATATTCTTTTATGGTGACTTTTAGAGTGAAAGAATATTCTTTTACCCTCTATTTGTTTTATTTATTGATGCTTAGCTAAATTACTTTTTTTATGGTAATTTTTATTGCTCTTTTATTTTATAATTGTTAGTGAATGTAACATTTTTAGTGAGCGAGAGAAATAAATAAATAATTTATTATTGAGTTGTTATAAATTTATTTATAAAATAATTTATTTATATACAAGTAACTTGTATATTAAGTAGACTAATTATATCTAATATTTTAACAAGATAGTTGAGAGACTTCTCTCACTTATAAATATGCAAGCCACCATACTTTTATTCAATCTGAGACTATTTATTCACTTATTCATACTTGTATTATTTTAAACATTTTCTCTCAAGTGTGATTCCACAATACTTTCCTTCAAATAGAAGCTCTTACTTTCACACTATTTGTATCGCACGAAACATTTCTTACTCCCAACCTTTGTGGCGCTGTTGAAATGAAACATTTCTTACTCAAAGTCCTATGACACTGTTGACTTTTGAAATACAAGTAAGTCGGTCTCTCTTTCGAACCAAAAATTTGGATACCATTTGTTGGGGGAGTTACACACTATTTATTCACCTAAAACATTAAGATGATATGTGAGTGACTTCTCTTACTTATAAAACTAAATAACCTTTTAATATATCATAATAATTATATTGAAGGACTGTGATAAAATGTATTTTAATAAATTATTAAAAAAACTCAGACCAACTAATATTATTGTTATTACTACAACGATACAATGTTATCAAATATATATTTTGTACTAGTTTTTTTTTTTGTATAATATTTCTCTTGTATTATTAACCGTTATTCTATCAGTATTTCTTCACTCCTCAAAATAAGACTATAGTTTGGAATTGGGGGATATGGGAACATATGCGCGTGCCATGGAAATAATTACTCAAAAGTAAGATGATTGCAATATTTTGAATCCAGTGACAGCAGATTCAAACATGCAAAACGATTTTGCTTAGTTTCTGTAGAAAAGTTGTTCTATTGGTCCCTTTGACAAATAAGTTCCTGTAATAGAAAGAGCAAATTAACATTAACATTGGGCTAAGTTAAACATCTAGCCAATTAAACATCTAATGATCCTTGTAATAATGTTTTCTATTAATCCTTATAATAATCTTTTATATTATGGCATCGAAAGTGTACAAGTGCCATGTGTTGATGTCATATGCTTGCACATGGCTTTTCTATTTTTCTAACTAAAATGCTGGCAAGTTAGGGTTTTGATCAGTTTTCACGTTGATTATTTTACACCTTATGCCAACTAATTTACATTACAATAAGCTAATTTACTTTTTTTATTAACTAACTTGGGAACTGTTACTCTTTCTTGAAGGATTCTATAAATAGCATGTTTAGCAATTTATTACTTCCGTTCCTTTATCATTTTTTTAAGTTTTTACACATATTAAAATAAATAAATATTATTGTTACTTTTTAAACAATAATTATTGTTTTTTTAATAATATCTTTAATTTTTTATTTAACTTTTTTTCTCTCTATCATAATGATTAAGAATAATTTTGACAAAACAACAAAAATATTTTCTTGAACTTTAAAATAAGACATTTAAAAAATAACATTTTTTTATTTAAAATGTGACACTTAAAAAAGAGTAGAAGTAGTAATATCTACAACATATTGTGTGCAACATTAAAGAAGTTAATTTTTAGGGTACAAATAATATTTAAATAAGGAATTGATATTTTTTATCAATAAATTTGATGTTTATTTTATTTTCTTATATGCTTTAAGTTTAATTCCTTTATTAGGTTTTATTTTTTGACAAAAATTTTAACGAGGAAGTTATTTATAGCGATTTTTTTCTTTCTATTATGTCCTAATTCTTAATTTTATTTTCTTTTGTAACTTTTAATATCATTTTAATAAAAAAATTCCTTTTATATATCCCAAATATATATATATATATATATATATATATATATATATATATATATATATATATATATATATATATATATATATATATATATATATATATATATATATATATATATATATATATATATATATATATATATATATATATATATATATATATATATATATATATATGATTTTTTTTTAATTGTTGATTTAATAATATCAACAACTTCCACTTATCTAAGCCAACTAATAATTATTAATTAGATTACCTAGTTCACCTCTTCATATTAATAATTTTAATAGAAACACAACCTTTAATAAAATATTATAACATTTTTATTTATATAATCCATTGCACTTTTTAAGGTTAAAATTTATTATTGTTTTTTTCATTTTGTTTTAGACTTTTCTAAATAATCAAATTTTTTAAAATAACATACCTAAATAACCATGTTTCCACACTATTTTCCATACTACACATGTTTCAAACAAAAATAATTTGGGTAAAAAATTCAAACCAGTTAATTGTGCTCCATTTTGGTAGGCATGTCATGCAGCAAGTCAATTTAATTGTCGTCTCCTATGGAACAAGTCAATTCAATTAGTACATACTCTCACTTCTTCAAAAGTATGTCAATTCATCTAGCACTAATTTGAAAACTTGATTAAATACTAATATTATTTAATTTAAATCAAATTACTTGTGGGATTATATTTTTACATTAATGATAATGACATGCATGATCATATAATACACGTTTCTTCACTCTCCAGGTACCCTTTCTCATATAGATCTTTATTGATTCACCTATTGAGGTGTTTGATACAAGTCCCTGGAGTATCACCATCATCCCTAAAGATTTCTTGTAATTCTATGTAGTCTTTCATTAATGCGTTGTCGAGATTGAGTTTGTTGTCCATGTTGTTATAGTTTGTTATGTTGTTTGGGTTTATGGGGCTATCATAGAGCTGATCGATTAAATAGTGATGTGTGTGTGTGAATGTTTCGTTGGGAAAAAGAAAAATGATTGTTGTGATGTTTGGTAGCCATATATTTATTGGGTGTTTTAGTGTTGTGATGTTTGAATATTTTGGCTTTGGTATAAAGTGTTGGTGTCATATGTTTCTTGGTGTTTTGGCTATGGTGGGAGGATGTGTTAACAACATATATTTGTTGGATATTATGATAATAATGATGTGGTTGCTGGTGGTATGGAGTATGCTTTTGATTTGTGATTGGTTGTGTAACTTGTATTATTTATGGGTTTGGGTGTTTATGGGTTGATAATTGTCTTGATTAGGGAGTTGTGAGTCAAATGGAACATTCACAACGTAAATCAAAATTTGAAATTTTGGTTGTTGAAAGACTTTGTGCAGCTAGAATATTTCGTTACATTATTTGAATGAAAATGAAGCAGTTACCAAAGGTAGACATCCAACTGTGAAGAAAAATGGGTTTGGGAAAACATTAAAGCCCCACATTGATTTGTATAAAAAAAGAATTAGTCTTCATATAGGAAACACATGTGTGTTAGCGAATTATATGCGTTGAGACTAAATGATCCATGAGTCCTATTTGGCTCACATTTGATTTTTGTTTAGTCCCGTGAAAAAAATTACAGGGGCTCCCCTTATATTTTAAGGGGGTGTTGCATATTTAACGATTAATGAATTAATAGTTATTTATCTCAATCATTGATTAATAGATTAATAGTTATTTATACATCCAGTGAATTTTGATTTATTCTCCTTTAAAAAAAATTAAGTATCCCTATAATTTTAGGGTATCTCCTAAGCGTGTAAAAATCTGAGAGATAAATTAAAATATATATATTTTATAGGAGGTAATTTTTCCACCTATTTGGCAAAAGACTTAGATTTTTAACACTTCAAATGGGTGATCAAACATTTTTTTTAAATGGAGTAAATCAAAACTCGCTTATATTGCAGGAAGTAAATAACTATTAATCATTGTTAAACTATTGAATATTAACAAAAATCTAAAGTTACTGATCAAAATATTGAATAATAATATAACAACTTTACTATTGGTTTCAATATTTTCAACAATAATTCCAAAACAAGATATATATATATATATATATATATATATATATATATATATATATATATATATATATATATATATATATATATTATTCAAATATTTTTATTGTTAGTGAGTGAGACGCTTTTAGTGAGTAGAGAAAGAGAGAATAATAAAATAAAATAAAACTATTATTATTGAATTGTACAAATAATGATACACAATATGACTATTTATATACAATCCTAATTGGGCTTAGACTATACAACTTGGATTATATATAAATATTAAATCTAATCTAATATTTCAACACACCCCCATAATCCAAGTTATCGAACCTTTGCTAATCATAGTCGATCTAAACTATTCCTAATTTCTTTCTTAAATTCAAAAATTTGTTTATCTTCAATCATTTTGTGAAAATGTCAGCCAACTATGCTTCACTTGAGCAATGTCTAACTTCAAGTTCACCTTGATTTACCTTTTTCCTCAAGAAGTGACACCTAGATTCGATATGTTTACTTCTTCCATGCAAAACTGGATTCTTTGCCAGATTTATGGCTGACTTGTTGTAAATTTGCAACATTGGAGGTTTCTTCACTTTGACATTCATTTCTTCAAGTACTGATCTTATCGCAAGATGGCAATGCCACCACGTGTTGCTTCTTGAATGCCATGAGATTGAGGCACCAAATACTTGAAAGAAATATTCGGTTGGACTTCTTGATCTTCCTTATCTCCGCGCAATTAGCATCGAAAAACAACTAACTATTGCTTTTTGCCTTGAATCTCGTAGAAATATTATTCCACAATTTATTGAATCCTTCAAATATATCGAGGATTCTTCTTGCGATTCATATGGGACACTCTTGGTTCACTTCTATATATGCTTACTAATCCATTGAAACTTATACCGGTCATTGTTGCACACATACTTGAGATCCCACATTTGCTTTAACAAAGCTACATCGACTTTGTCTTCCTCTCCATTCTTTTCCAACTTCACATTTGGTTCACGGTGAGGATGCGGGACTCGAATCATCCATTATGAATCTCTTAAATATCTCTTTGACATACTTCTTTTGATGTAGCACCATACCTTGCTTAGACCTTTGAAATTCAATGCCTAGGAAATAAGATAATTTTCCCAGATCCGACATTTCAAATTCCTTCGTCATCGACTATTTGAACTTGACAAGTTCTCCAAACTATTTCCACTTACAAAAGTCATCTACATATGAGCAAATGATTGTTATATTTTGTGCTACAATCTCAACATAGATACCATACTCTGATTTGCATTTGAAAAATCCCAATTCGACTAAGTACGAGTCAATCTTCTTGTTTCATGCCCTAGGTGCTTGTTTGAGGCCATAAAGCACTTTGTGAAACTTATACACTTTACTCGTTTCCTTATGAATCACAAACCCGGAGGTTGTGTGACATAGATCTCTTCGTCTAAATGACCATTCAAAATTGCTGATTTTACATCTAAATGAAATATCGACCAACCTTGGTTACATGCAAATGCTATCACTAGTCGAGCGTTCTCCAATCATGATCTGGAGCAAATACTTCAGAGTAGTCGAGTCCTGCTCTTTGAAGAAAACCTCGAGCTACTAATCTTGTGTTATGTCTTGTTATCGACCCATCCGCATTGTGTTTTAACTTGAACACCCACTTTAGTTCGATAGCTTTTGTATGGGTTAGCAATTCGACTAACTCCCATGTGTTGTATCTTTCGATTGCTTGTAACACTCCGACCATAGCAATATTCCACTTTTTAATCCTCAAATCTTCTTTATAGTTGATTACCAGTCACTTCATAATCTTGAAGTCTTGTTGGAATAACTCTATTCCGTTGAGGTCTATGGCTTTTGTTAGCCACATCCTCTCTGACTTCAACATTGTCTAGAATGCCGACAACTCAACCGGTGGAATATTAGCAATTTCTTCGACTTCAACTTCATCAGTTTCTTCATTGAATTCATAGCTCATAAATGGCTTATTAATTGAATTATTTAAATTCCAATCATAGGTATAATTTTCATCAATTAAAATATCTCTACTCAACACAATTTTATTATTAATTGGATTGAATAGCCAGTATGCACCAGTTTTATGATGTCCTACTAGAATCATAGGTTCACTCTTGTCATCGAGCTTCATTCTTCTCGCATCAGAAATATGCTTGTAACACAAAGAGCCAAGCACATTCAAATGACTTATTGGTGGTTGTTTTCCACTCCACACTTATTCAGTAACCTTGTTCTTCAAAACCTTAGTAAGACACCTATTCAAAATATAAATTGTAGTTAAAGCAACTTCTATCCATAAAGACTTTGGGAAATTATTTTGCTTCAGCTTGCATCTTGTCATATCTAATGTGGTTATGTTTCTTCTTTCAGTATTTCCATTATGTTGAGGCATATAAGGAGCAATTACCTCATGATCAACACCATGTCGCACAAAATCTTCAAATATCTTGGATGTGTATTCGCCACCTTCATCATTCGCGAACTTTGATCTTTTCTCATCTTTGGTTTTCGACAAGTATCTTGAATCTCTTAAAGATTTCAAATACTCCGTCCTTTCGTTTGATCACATAAATTCACACCTTTCGACTGAACTCATCAACAAACGAAATAAAATATCTCCTTTCACCAGTAGTGTGTTCTTCGCATGGATCACATACATCTGAATTTACCACTTCGAGAATGCAGAATGATCTCATTAGCATAGTCGAAACAAAAGAATTTCTGGATTGCTTTCCGACTAAAAATCCTTCACAAAGTTTTTTAGGTATCTCAAGACTTGGAATTCTAGTAACCATATCTTGAGTAATCAGTTGATTGAGTGATCGAAAATTCAAATGTCCGGACCTCAAATGTCACAACCAACTATCATTATGGTCAACAATATTTTTCAAACATTGAACTTATGTCGAACTGATCATAGTGTTAAAAGCCATGTCCTTCGACAACAGAGATTTTAAGACCTAATTGTTCTTGGTGGCGAACAATTTCAAAGCTCCACCTTTCATAACAACTAAGAAACATTTTTTGACCACTTCTCCAACACTTAGAAAGTTGCACTTAATTCCATGTACATATAACACATCTTTAATCATAGCTTTCCCTCCATTACTCATTTGAAAAACTATGTTCAGTACCTTCTGCTTGCAACGAACTATTATCAGCAAGTTTTACCTTGCTTTTCTTTGACTCCTCATAGTCTGCCAACCACTCCTTTCAATCAGTCATGTGATTCGAGCGACTGAGTCGAGGAACGGATCTTGGATTTGACATGGTTATCTTTAATTACATCCATAACCATCATACCACCTTCAGAATCATCTGAATCTTGGCGTGCAAGGTTTGCTCATTTGTCCTTGCCTTTTGTCGATCCATTGTCTTTCCTGTACCAACAATGTTTAGCTGAGTGACTCCATTTTTCACAGTTATAACACTGCTTACCTTTCTTATCTTCTTTGTCCTTTCGATAGTTTCCTCCTCCCATTTTCAAGGATCAGAAGATCTATCTTCGACCTTATTCTTGTGGGGATTTAACCAATACTTCTTGTCCTGAGTCTTGTCGAGATTTCCTTTGAATTTGTTGGAACCGTCATCCTTTTTCCATGGTGAGCTTGCAGTCATCGAGTCTTGAACTTCTTTCCTTTCGATAATCCTCATGTCATGAGCCTTCAATGAACCAACCAAATCTTCCATTTTAGTGGATTCAAGATTGTTGGATTCTTGAATAACTATGATAACTTGATCAAAGTGAGAGGTCAACGTTCCCATTTGTTGTGCCCCAAAATTTACCCTCTTTTTTCTTGTACTACTGGCTTATAATTCGATTGCATAAGCATACATGTAGTCGCATACATATCATTGATCATGAGATTATCTGGTTCAAGGTATCCCAAGGAGCAAAACAAAAAAAAAGAATCAAATTTTGCATGTGTCAGTCATCGGGAAATTGTGCTGTAACTTCAGAAATTTATTCTGTCTCGACCGTTCATCCGACCGTGTCGAAATTTTTATTCACGCAAGCAAAATCGCATTCCGGACACTTTTTGTTTAGAGTCCGACTTCAAATTCTCGATGGATCTGACAATTTTGGATTAATTACGAAAATTATTCGGATAATCATAATTTGGGCTTGGTTATGGATCCAAAGCTATAAATACATTTTGCCTTCACAAAGGTGGGGAAGATTCACTTTGTCTAGTTTTGACCACAACTCACTTCAACATTCTCTCAACCAAAAAACCAAAAAAGTTCAAACTGCAACTTTCCCTCCAAGCAACCACCACAGGCCGCCATCGGACCTCTGAATAACGACCGCCACCATCGCAGTCTTTCTCCTATCAATCTTGATCTTCTTCTTCTTCTTGTTGTTTGAATCGACTTAGAAAGTCAATTCCTCTGGATTTCTCTTCAATTTCAAGAATTAAGCAATTCTCCATCATCTTCCCCAATCCTCCATTGAGGACTTCAAGTTTTCTTCAAAAATTCAAGGTTAATTATGAAGATTATCATCAATTCGCAACTGATTTGGTATTTTCTTTGAAGAGCACAAGGAATTCCTCTTCAATTTGATTCAAACATCAATTTTAGATAAGTGTTTAGGTCAATTAAGCACTTATTTTAAGCTATTTCTGACTTTTAGCTTTTCATGAAATTGAACACTGTCATTACTTGCAAATTCCATGTAGATTCTGATTCTTGAACCTTCATGCTTGAATTCTTTATTTTGAATCGGATTTTGCAACGTAATTAGTGTCGATGTGAAGATTTTCATGCATAGCATACATGTGTTTGCATTCTCTTTGCATTATAGCCAGAAACTCATGCATCTTGCATCACCTAACACATGCTCGTGCATTGGAAGACATTTAATTTGATTGAATTGCATTGACACATGATGAGTTAGAATATAGCTTGCGTTCGTAGTGTATCGACATGTAGCTTCCAAAGCATTTTGATCACTAGGTACATTGTGCATTGTATATAGTTTATGCATACGCATTCCAAGTGTTTGTGTTATTGTGTCATTAGGATTTGACATGATCATTTCTTGTTTCTTCGTGGTATGTCATGCTTGCATCGATACTTTGTATGTGAAATATTAGGTGGTTGGCACAACTTGCATCATAAGCATACTCATGCACCGGTTTTCATTGCGCACATTAGAATGTTAATTACTTGCATTTCATACATATTCATACCTAGCATTGCACATGAGCATTGGAATTCCGGCTTCACACGACACTTCTAACATGTTCATATATAACCATACATGTGAGAATATTAGGATTGTTGATCTTGCATTTCGTACATGTCCATGCATAACATTGCACACACGAGCATGGGAACTATTGATGCATCACTTGCATTTCGTATCGCTCATACATAGCATCGCGTGAGCATCGGACTATCATTCCACCATTACCATTCCACGCATGTTCATGCCTTGACCCTCATTCATGAGCATTGGAGCTATTGTTTCACCGCTTGCATTCCGCGCATGTTCATGCATAACATTGTGCATATGAGCATTGAAACCATTGTGTCAACTTGCATTCCTATACATGTCCATGCATAACATCACACACTTGAACATTGGAATAATTTCCAAACTGTATGGATTAACTTTTAGCATGAGAGCTTCATGGACAGGTGATCCGGATCAAAAACAGCATTTCTGCAGGTTACAGATCGTGCTTAGCGCCACGAAGCGCGCTAAGCGTCAAACTCACTGACTGGTGTGTTGCAGGTCGCGCTTAGCGGTATGGCGGGCTTAGTGTGACCTGTATTGGTTTTTTATGCTATTTCTTAATTCTAAGTGCAAACA
This sequence comes from Vicia sativa, assembly GCA_021764765.1. Classification (NCBI taxonomy): domain Eukaryota; kingdom Viridiplantae; phylum Streptophyta; class Magnoliopsida; order Fabales; family Fabaceae; genus Vicia; species Vicia sativa. The sequence goes on from CM038794.1 coordinate 191,415,351, forward strand.
ATAGGTGTTCTAACATCCTTAGACACTATTTGACATGTGTTTGATGCAGGGGCTAGTGTCGTAAGCATACACGACGTGTTTCCTCGATTGTTTTGCATTTGTATACCCGTATGCATTTCTCTATTTGCGTTTGGGTCTAACTCCCTTCTTGCGGTTTCTTATGTTTGTATACCACGTATACATTCCTTGTGCTTGCCTTTTGGGTCCAACTCTCTTTTTGCAATTTGTTGTGCGTTTGTATACCCACGTGTACATTCATTTGTTTGCTTTTTGGGTCTAACTCCCTTCTTGCAGGTGTTTTTTGTTTGTACACCCACGTGTGCATTCCTCTACTTGTTCTTTCGGTCTAACTCCTTTCTTGCAGACTTTGTTGTTTCGGATGCGCACGAGCTATGCTTGAGCTATTCTCCCGGTTTACTCTTGTATATTGCGATTTCAAGTTTTCGGAGTATATCTCTATAGCTTGCGGCTCTTCAATTCTATATCCGTTTGGTAGTTTTACACCACTCACATTCTCTTCACTTTCCTAGATATCATGAGAAGTAGGGCTTTCTGACTTTCTTTTGCCATGACAACTAGGAATAGAGATGCATGATGGGGCTTCGTGGTTGGAGCATGTTCGGGAACCCTCTAGTTTATTTAAAGACCCGTTTAGGGAAATTCTACTTGTGGATTCTGATTGTTTGTTTGCTTTTTCTCCAGGTTCTCGAGCCTAAACTTTAGGATTCACATCCTTTGCATGTCAACATAGGTAGAGATTCCCTCATCTTCAGCCATAGGTCCAACCATGGTTTTTGCTAGTTTCTTTTGCATTTTGCATGTAATAAAACTAAAACTTGCTTTCCTTTTTCCCTTTGAAAACAAAACACTTAATAATGGTTTAAACTCCTTTTCTCAAGGTAAAAACAACCAACCAACACAAACTCTTTTCGCCTTTACACACTTTCTTTTCTTTTGTGTTTAAAACCTTTTTCACAAGTAAAAAACACAAAACCCACCAAAACAAGTGAGCCGAACTACGGCGCTCTGACTTTCCCATTGCCCGCGGGAATACATAGACATCTTGTCACGGGGCTCGATCGAGCAAACTTTGTAAACACTTCTTTCTTTTCTCCATGGTTTCTTATTTTCTCCTTTCTTTTGCATTGTGTGATAGTGATTAAGCATAGATAGACATAACACACCCTTTAGCTAGAAATAGAAAATGGATACCGTAGAGTACTACGGGCGTGTGGGGTGTTAATCCATTCCCCTCGTGTAACTAACTTCCTTACCTAGATTCTCTTGATCTCTCGGTCATAGGACTGCGATTTCTCCCCTAAGGTTTACTCGATGCTTTCCTTTCTCCCTCATGAGATAAAAAGACGTTCGATGGCGACTCTATTGATACCAGTTATCAGTCGGAGGTTCGACCGGTATTTTCACCATTACCTACTCAACTATCATCTTATCAGTTATGATTTCACCACAACCCTTCATAAGATGGACGAGTTTCTAGATCTTCGACACATATTCTTCAACTTTTCCATCTTATCTCATCGACAACAACTCATATTGTCGGTGCAGGGTTTGTAAATTTACAACCTTGACTTGTTCATATCCTTTGTAATACTTCACCAGAATATCCCATGCCTCCTTTGTCATTTCAGCATGAGAGATTCTGCCAAAATTGACATCGACCGAATGCAATAAGAAGCCTTGCAATCTTTCTTCTTGACTTCGTTGTCTATGCTTCGGTTGCACTTGCAGCCAGCATAGGAACGTCGTCGGTAACCACTTTTAGGATTTCATGGAAGTCAAACAAGGATTGCATTTTTTTCCCATCATATCCAATTTTTACCTCTCACACCCCAATTTTTGACCTAAGATACCATCTAATATCATTCACATATACATCATTGCATCATTGACAATTTCAGAACAAGGTAGATCGTGTGTGTGTTCCTTAAGCCAAATTAGGGTTTTGATCCAAAAAAAAATTCATTTGTTCAAGATGTGATCAAATTAGGTTTGAGTCTTCACTCATCTCAAATTATCTATCTTCATCAATCATCAACATTTGATCTTCAAATTCCCATCATTTCCTCAAGATCTATCTTGCATCGACCAAATATGGTTTTGATTGAGGATGGTGTATCATTGACTTTTTGCTCAATGAGTGACCTATTTGCTTGGAGAATGATCTCAAAATCATCAATGCAATATCTTGACCTAATTTCTTGATTCAAAACATTTCAAAAGCCATGATTGATTCTTAGAAAATTTTTGAATCATCTAACAAAAAGTCAACAGTTTAAATCAGTCAAACTTTGACTTTTGGTCAACTTTTTTGAAATCCAAATTTTTCAATCATCAAATCATTTCAAATTATTCATCATGATCATAAAAAATCAAAATGTGTGAAAAAGTCAACAAAAAATCAAATTTGAAATTTTTTTCTAACACTTAGAAATATTTTCAAGTGTTAAAAACATAGTTTTTCACCATTTTCATGGCTATTTTTCACCTAGATCCATTTTGATTCAAGAAAAACTCAAAACATGAAAATTTTAGATCTTGTTCCAAGCTTTCCAAAATTTCCAATAACTTGTAAAAATACTTTGTGTAGCTAGGTTTTTGAAATTGAAACTTAGAGGTCCATAACCATAATTTTCAAGTCATTTCACCAAAATTTTAGGTCATTTTTGCAAACTTTCTCTTCTAGAAGCCTTGTCACCATTGAGAGATAAGTTATAACTTGATAATATCTTATAGCAATGATTTAGATAAGGATAAAATCAAGAGAGAATTTTAACCATGGTTAAAGAAGTTAACCATGTGCATTAAATGTAAAAGATTCTTTCTTACCCTTTAAGGCAAGTTGCTAATTGTTTCAAGTCTATCCTTGCTTTGCTATTCAGAATTCTTGGCCTATAAATAGAGGTCATTCCTCATTTCAAAATCACATAAAAAAATGTCAAAGCATATGTTTTTTCTTTCTTTCTTGAATTGTAAGTAACTTGGTTTTCAAAGGAGCAAGAATAGCAACTCTCAATTCTTGCAAATTCAAAGTAAACCAATGATTCAAACACTTTCTAAACATCATTTGTGAGTTGTTTGAACCATCCATAAGCATCAAAGACCTTTGTAACTCAGAATTACTCATCAACCACCATAAATTCACAAATTGAGCCTTAACCATACATCTCTCAATCTATTCGCGCATCTTCCAATTTTCCACTTCAAACATCATCCATATACTTCATATGACTGATCCAAACACTCATACATGATCTGAAATAAGAGAATCATCAAAATCGAATCACACTCCAAGAAACTACAGTTGAACTTGGGCAAACCGATTCAGCTATCTCTAAGGAAGCATCCATACGTTCCATATGGTTCACGAAGTTGTAGCAATCATCAAACAATTTGGAAATACTTCTTGAAGAATCAAATTTCAACTTGAAGAGGTAAGTGGCTCAACTTTGAACTTTAGAATTTTTGAATTCAGTTCAAAAATTGCTTGCCATTTGTTTACGCACTTATCGATCATTAACCCTCAATCAATTGCTTGAATCATGGTCCATACACGATTTCATGATCAATTCTTAGAATTAGGGTTCATCTGATTTCATGTGAATTTAATGATCTTAAGCTTAAAATAAATACAATTAAACATCACCATCATGTTCCTGGTTAAATTTTGAGCAAGTTTGATGTTTACATCGTACAAATTCATTAAGAAATGAGAGAGATACGAAATCAAGGATGGAGGAAGAAGATGAAGATCATGCGCATTTTCGAGTTTTGAAAAATTCAAATATTTTGTTTATAATATAATTAAATGAAGTGGAATAAGAGAATGGATGTATAGCCACCTCAGTGGCAGCCAGCACTCTCTTAAGTCTTTCCTAGCTATAAGGTCTGGGGTTTTAACCCCACCCAGACCTTTTATTTTCCAAACTTCTCACTTTTCTTCATTTTTCAACCATTTTTTCAAACCATTTTTCAAACTCATTTTCAAATATAATTCAATAGAAGCATGATATTAACAAGCCACGCATGTGGCCCAGTGGTTAATCTTTTCACCTTTGAAAGTCAGGTCTTCAGTTCAAACCTCCTTAGGACCAAAACATTTTTTATCACTTGTTTTCTTAAGTTTTTTAACAAACTTCAATATTTTCAAAGACCAATCAAAACTTCTCATCTTGAGATGATTTTTTGCACACTTGTCATTTAATATATATATTTTATGATTATGTCAAAAAATACCAAAAATATTTCTTTTGATATATTTTTATTAGGTTAAAATAGACGTTTTAAGTATTTTAAATACTTTCAAAAATGTTTTCTTCCGAGTTTCAAACCTAATCTTTTCAAAACCTTTTGTGAATATCTTTTACTTTTCAAAATCATTTCAAACCTTTCAAAACATTTTAAACTTACACACCTCTTTTCCATGATTGATTCGATTAATCTTTGAAAGTACCGAACTATTCCTTTTGAATCTATGAGTTTTTGAAATGTACATATTTAATTTATTTGTACAAATCCACCTTTTGTGTACATATTCAATTCCTTGTACATATTCAATCATCTTTGTAAATATTCAAGTACAATTAGTTCCGCTAATTTTTATTCACTTATATGATTCCATTGGTATTAAGAGGAGAATTATTCCCGATGAAACTGCTCTTAAACCAATGGGTCTCCCTTAAGGTGTAAGTCTCACTCCTTTGTATATATCCAAGTATACTAGTTTATCCGCTTGTTTTAAACACTTGTTTATATATTTGCTTTCACTCCTTTGTATATATCCAAGTATACTAGCTTATCCGCTTGTTTTAAACACTTGTTTATATATTTGCTTTCACACTCCTTTGTATATATCCAAGTATACTAGCTTATCCGCTTGTTTTAAACACTTGTTTATATATTTTCTTTCACACTCCTTTGTATATATTCAAGTTACACTAGCTTTTATTGGCTTGTTTTATACACTTGTTTATATATTTCCTTCATAAACTCCGGTGAATGCACACACACACTTTGTCATATATATATATATATATATATATATATATATATATATATATATATATATATATATATATATATACTTGTTCATGTTTATTTATGTCATTACACTAGTATAACAACTAGGTTCCCCATAGACTCCTCTTGGGCTTTGTACAAGATAACTCACATGTTGAGTTAGCCTCCTCTTGGGCTTCGTACAAAAGAACTCCCATGTTGAATTAGTCTCCTTTTGGGCTTCGTACAAAAGAACTCCCTCGTTGAGTTTAGCCTTCTCTTGGGCATCATACAAGAAAGAGACCTGGAAATCTCTAATAGCCTCCTATTGGGCTTCCAATACAAAGAATCACCTTCACTAGGATAGAATTCTAAAAGTATGGTTACCTAGTGAAATTACTCATGAACCCTAAGAGTATGGTTTCCCGGTGAAATCACTCTTAAAGCCAAGCCAACCATACCATATAGCCTTCTCTTGGGCTCACAATACAAGGATCCTCGATGTCCCTCGGATAGCCTCCTCTCGGACTTACAATACAAGGACCCACAGGCTTCTTAAAAGCATCCCCCTAATCAATAATCAATTTCTCCTAGAGATTTAGACATGTATCATCTCTATGGAAGAAGTATCTCATCTATAGCATCACATACAAATCAAACTTTTTTTCAAATCAACACTTTTTCAAACAAAACCTCTTTTAATTGTAAGTGGTGACGCTTGTACACTCAAGCAAAACGCCCAATGCTTACAATGAAAGATTCAAACATTTTTCAAACATCTTTCTTAACTTGTAAGTGGTAACACTTGTACACTCAAGTCAAACACCTAATTCTTACAATGAAATATTTAAACAATCAAATCTTCAAAAATGTATGTGATAAAATAGACTAGATACATTTTTCATTAAGATGACACTTGTCGTTGTCTCTTAACATTTTGCTTCCACTAGCATATAAGTGGGAACTACAATTGCTCGACTTTCTCAATCTACTTTTGAGAATACGTAGGCAAGGTATCACCCTTGGCGAGCATACTTCTTTCTCCTCAAACCAAACAAACCTTAGTTCCCTTAGATCCGAGCTACATATGCTCGATTCCCACTAGGAGATATGTATGAGAGGATCCCAATGATCTTTCGAGCATAATAATTATTACAAAACTTAGGTTCCCCTAACCTACCTTTTTAAATCTCAAAGGAGAAACTTTCCCGAAATAGCGTAGCAAATAAAACACACAATCATACAAAATATGCATAAAAAGTTCTTATAGAAAACTATAGATATATAAGATGCTAATACCTTCCCTTTATATAATCAACCCTCTTACCTGGTCTCTCCCCAATGTGTTGCGTCTAGTTCACGCTAGTCGCATCGCATATCATATTTAGGGTATTTCACTTTCCCATTTCTATCTACTTTCTTGTTTGGAAACAATAGAGCTTGGTGCTCATGACATCTTTTAAAACAAAAATTAAAAGAGTAAATCGTTTTGAGCACGAGATTCAAATTCGATTTGATTCCCTCATTCATCACTTTTACCGCGAACATTACCGCCAAGCATTGGAAGATAATTTGGTATGCCCTTATCACTAGTCATCTTCCCAACGGTTGATTCACTTGCTCTATAAACACGATCTTTGGCGTATGGGTGTTCAAAAAATCAACCCAATAGAAAAAAACCAAACCAATCAAACCGAAACCGTAAAAACCGCATTTGGTTCGGATTAGTTTGGGTCATTTTTAACAAAACCGCATGGTTTGGTTCGGTTTGCGGTTTGTATTTTGCAAACCGAACCAAACCGAACAAAACCGCATTATGTTACAACCTAAATTTTACTTCACTCGCATCTAATCTAAACCTAAATCTATTATACATTAGCCTTATGATTACAAACAATTTCGCATCTTTACGGTTATGGTTTCAGTTTCAATCTTCTTAAATATCTCCTAACATTATCACTTCATCTTCACCACTTACATCTTGCCTCTTCTTATCTAATCTCTACTCTCTTATATTGTTTCCTTTGCACGTTCTTATTTTTTATGCAATTTTTCTCTCTTTCAATTTTATTTTACCGCACATCTTTATCTCTAATCTCTCCTATCTTGTGTTCTTTCTTTTTCATCTTCACTAATTTCTCATCTCTTCTATTTTTTTGTATTATTATAATATTTTTATATTGTTTTATGTTATTATTTTATATTTATTATTTCACTTTTATCTAATCTAACTTTTACATATTAAATGAGAAGTTATTCTCCAAATATGATTAGTTTTTTGGTTATAATTTAGTAGTGTATCATGTATGAATGACCAAATACAAAATTATATTGTCATATATATATATATATATATATATATATGTGTGTGAATGCAGTGGCGGAGCCAGAAAAATTATAAAGCTTGGGCAAAAAATTTAAAAACCGAAAATTAAGTTCGGTCAAAAAATTTAAAAAATGAAAATTAAGTTCGGGCAAAAAATGTAAAGACCAGAAATTAAGTTCGGGCAAAAAATTTAAAGACCGAAAATTAAATCCAGAAAAATTATAAAGCCTGGGCAAAAAATTTAAAAATCGAAAATTAAGTTCGGTCAAAAAATTTAAAAAATGAAAATTAAGTTCGGGCAAAAAATGTAAAGACCGGAAATTAAGTTCGGGCAAAAAATTTAAAGACCGAAAATTAAATCCAGACAAAAAATTTAAAGACCAAAAATTCACATGGTATATAACAAAAAAAATCTTTTATTTTTGCCTTTTTTTCTTTTAATTTTTGACCTTTTTTTCTGAAAAATAAAATAAATTGGAGCCTGGGCAGTTGCCCGAGGTAGCCGTACGGTAGAACCGCCTATGTGTGAATGTATGACTCAACAAATTATTTGTAAAAAACCGAATCAACCGCACCGAACCAAACCGCATTGGTTTGGTTTGGTTTGGTTTGGTTTTTTTTCTAAAAGTCAACCGAACCAAACCAAACCGCATGCCTTTTTCTCTCGTGGTTCAGATGATTTTTTACGTCAAAACCGTCTAAACCGCATCGCGAACACCCCTACTTTGACGTGAAATTCTTGAAAACTCGATCAAGAATAATAATTGAAAGCTCTAGATACCAATTTGTTAGTGTGCGGGACACTTTTAGTGAGGAGAGAAAGAGAGAATAATAAAAGAAATAAAAAAATATATTATTAAATTGTACAAATAATAATACACAATATGATTATTTATATACAACCATAATTAAATTTGGGCTAAACAACTTAGATCATATTTAAATATTAAATCTAATCAAATTTAATATAATAATTCAATATAAAATTTATATATTGAAAGAATTATAAACACCTATTTATTATCTCTCTTTTAAAAAATCATTTTATTTTTATTATATTTTGAAAACAAATTTTTCACTAGTTTAGCCTTAAAAGTTGAAAACCGTGCATAACAGAGATAGAGGAGTAATTTAACTAAAAGCATTTGAGTGATTGATCTTTAAATCAGTGTTTTAAAGTTCGAATCGGATCGGCCGGTTGAATCGGGAACCGATCAGGTAACCAGTCTGATTCTATTGTTGGATCGAATATGTAGTTAAACCGACACGAACCGGCAAGAATTAGTGCAAACTGAAAAAATCAGGAAAACTAGTGGTTTAACTGCTTTTTTAATTTTTAATTTTTTAATTTTTTAATTCTTTACTCAAATTTTTTTAATTTTTTAAATTATCCGGAGTTTAATTTTATTTATTTATTTTGATTATTTTATTAAAATATTATATATAAATGAAAAATTAAATTAATTATATTATTGCCAAAGAAAATGTTGCAGTTGCGGTTGATTTTGTTGCAGATAATTTTGATATTGAAGAAGGATATCTCAATATTAAAACAATTTTTTCCTTAAAACTAAGTTTAATAGACAATGAAATTATTTTGTTATAAATTATTCAATTGTATTATGTTGCAATTAGACTTTGTAATTTTGTACTATTTTATTATATATGATAGCTATATTTAAAATTTGAAGGCTTAATTATACTTTTGGTCCTCCTTTTCTCCCAACTCACGATATCAGTCCCCTTATTTTGTTTTTAAACAGTTTTGATCCCCCGTGTCTATTTTTTTGCCAAAAAGTACTGAGTTGGGAAAATAGGGGACCAAAACGGTTTAAAATTAAAAAAACAAGGGGACCAAAATTGTAATTAAAACTAGTACACCTCAGCATTTTCTGGCAGAAAATGGGCATGGGAGACCAAAACTATTTAAAAATAAAATAGGGAGACTGATATCGTGAGTTAGGGAAAATAGGGGACCAAAACTGTAATTAAGCCAAATTTAAATTTAAATTATCAAATTTTAAATTTATTTATAATATGATATTTTGAAAATGTTTAAAATTTAAATTATCAAATTGTGAATTTATTTATGATATGATATTTAAAAAAAATTTAAGTCCTAGTTGTATTTTGTAGAGATTGAGTCATCTGGTTCGATAAGTTTTATACCTATATAGTTTTGTTATAATGGTCTATTCAACCGAGTTATGGTTTAATCTGGTTTATTAATGTGGTTTGACCGGTGACCATGGTTCGACCAATAAACCAGTGACCCAATACCTTCACTGGTTTGACGTCCGGTCAAATTTTTAAAACATTGCTTCAAATAGGTAACGTAACATGAAGAAAAGATGTAGACACTGTTACTTTCATAGGTCACACTCTATTTCTTTAACGCCATGTACAATGGTTTTATTATTCAACACCTTATTTTTTTAACTTTTTATCTTCCACATCATCTTTTATTTCTTTCACCAAATAATTCAACACTCATTCAATTTTTATTCACTATAATAGTTTTGTTTAATAAAATTCAATATTCTACCCACCATCATTCACAACACACTAAACATTTAAATAATCACAACAATCAATAAAATTTTGCAAAGTATTGCATGTGGCCTCCACTCACTCACATTCAACATATTGAATCTTTGCAACACCAATTAATTCGCATCATTTCAACATCTCATTCAATACTTCATTGTAAATATTTCACTATTGAATAATTTATTCAATATCCCATTGTATATAATAGTCTAAGAAGGATAGACAAGTTTGATTAAAAAAATTATTATTTTTCAATCTCAAATACAAGAAAATACAGTTATATTTAGTGATTTAAAATATAAGATAACGTTAACCACTACTATTTTTAATATCATTATTTCAAATTACTTTTCAATTAATTTGGATTATATTTTTCAATATTTTATTTAATGAAATGTTTTTTTGAAGTATAAGATGACAACTATAACATTATTATTTTGAAAAAGAAATGAGATCAATTATATTTTAAGATAAATTTATCTCTTTTTTCCTTGAAGAAATAATTTTAAAAAAAATCATAAAATGCATACGCTTTTCCTTTAAAAAGTTAAATATAATTTTAGCTCATGTAATTATAGTGATTTTTAATTCTAGTCTGTGTAGAAAAAATATTTGAATTCAATTTAAATTTGAAATTGTTGGTTTTAAGCTCTGTTTGATAAAAATAGTTGTTAACTGATAAGCTAGTTGATAGTTGATAGTCTATGGCTGATGACTGATGACTGATGGTTCATGGTTGATGACTGGTAGCTGATAAACTAATTGAAGTATTTGGTAAAATTAACGGTTTATTAAAAAATAAATATAAAATGATATATTTAAATTATTAATAAATTCATATTTAAGATATTTTTAAATTTAGTAAATCTTTTATATTAATTTTTATATATTAAATATTTTTTAAAAAAAAAATTGTTTCAATTTTATAATAAAAAATCAATGTTTCATATAAGTACATGTACAATAATAAATTTATGAAACTTGATAATAGATTCTATCCGAAATTACAAACATATATTAATATAAAAAAAATCTTAATTTATAATAAAAAGTATATTAAATTAACATTTAATATAGATATATATATATATATATATATATATATATATATATATATATATATATATATATATATATAATTAAACATAAAAATTAAACGTATTAAACACACTTTTATAAATTTTTCAATACATATAATAAAAATTAGATAATCTCAACTACAATTATACTAATCCAAAATAATAATCAAAATAAGTTTATCGCCTAACATTCCAAATTAAAGCACAATATTATTCGAATTTCCTTCGTTGTGGTTGATCTCCCGATCCCTCTCGGTATGTTCCCACGTTGAGGACCAACAACATTATCGAAAGATCATCATGAGGTACATATGGATGTTGTCATGGACGATAAACATTAGGTCATCATATGAGTTGATGTGAATATAGGTATGCAATGCAAATGCTGCTATTATAATATCAATTTGAGTCTTAACACCAAATTACGGCATTTTATTAAGTATCTTCCATCTTTTCTTCAACACTTCAAATGACCTCTTTATACAAATTCTAATAGATGAATGTGCACGGTTAAAGGTTTCTTGAGCATTAGTTGCGGGTTCACATTCAAATTAGGTTGATGATACCTTATCTTAAGATAAGGTACCAAATATCCTTCTTTATCAGGATATCCTTTGTCAACCAAATAAAATCTATCTGCAAAAAAAAAAAAGTAAAAATGTATATATTTTTTTATAAAACAAACATCCTCAAAAAGGAAAAGAAAATAAACTTGTAGTAATACATATATCATACTTTTTGGTGGCTTTGGAAAGTTTAATGTCAATGTGTTGATTGCATGAAGAAAAACATGTGTGTTATGTGATGATTCCTTTTATCCAACTGATATAAATGTGAAACACGTATCAAAATCACAACTTGCTATGGCATTGAAGGTGGGGATTCCTTTTCTACCCGTATAACGCATTTGCTCTGCCTCAGGAATACATGCAGCTATATGGGACCATCAATGCATCCAATACAATTCTGTTAAAAATAAGATAAAGATGTGTCCATCATGATAAGAAATAACATATCTTTGACACACACACCTTGAAATAAGGCATGTACCGCTCATCATTAGCTATATGAGGTGGTACATATTGAAAAGTTGATCCTTTGGTCTTAAAATATCACGTGCTAGGCCTTGGTAGCCCTACTTCTACCGCTAATTGCTTCTAAAACCTCATGAAATTTTCTACTAATGGTCTCTCCAGAATGTTGAAATCATTCTCTAACATCTCAATTAGAAGCACCCATAGCAAGTGTGTACACAAATATGCTCACCTTCTATACAACTGACATTCTTTTACTTGGTTATAATCTATATTTTGATTGTAAATCTTCACACAATTGTGTAAATAAAATTGGATCCATTCTAAAGGCATTCATACATCAAACAGGGTGTCCATTTAATATCTCATTCATCCAACCTTGTCCTCTTTGAAGTGAAGTCATACATATAAATATATTTATAGTAATATTTAACAATTGCACTTATTTTACTTAATTTTATAATCCAATAAAGTGCATAATTTCTTCTCTTTTTTCTCTTTCAGCAATATCCATGATGTATCTACTAAATAATAAATTTAATTATTAATAATCATATTCAACACAAACAATTCAGCACCAACATCAATAAATTCATAGATTGCATATTTGTCTAAAACATAAGCAAACAAATTTTAACATTCAAAAAATTGAATCCAATTTCAAGTCAAAACCAAAGGCACAAGCCTTGCAAACAAATGCCAACATTCATAAAATTAAAACAAATTTAAAGTCAAAATCAAAGGAACAAGCCTTAAAAACTAAATATTCATAAAATATTCATTTCTCTTTGGAGTGCATATACGTTAACTATAATTTTCTATACTCGTCATCCACCATGTTTACAAAAATATTTCGCCTTGATTCATTCTCAATCAAACTAACCGCAAAGCACAACAGTTCACTACCTTTTTTCTAAAACTCCATTGATAACCATTCGATTTATAACTGACGTTGTTGTAGAAATTGTAGAACTACCATTAACTTCTTTACTTTCATTTTCATCAGATTCCATTATTTCCAATGCCTTATGAGATAGAGATATCAAGGTTTTATCGACCACCTAGTTTTGCAGTCCCTGCGGTTTGTTTTATTTTACGATTTACCTTAATAAATTTGTTAGTCATGTTTTGTGCAACTCTTTTTGTGCCTCCATCTTGACTAGTTACTTGTGTGCCTTCAAGACCTTCATCAGGTACATGTGTACCTCCAAGACCTCATCACTACTTTTGTACCTCCAAAACCTTGGTTAGGCAATTGGGTACCACCCACCTTGTTCACAAAATCAGGCCAAACCGAATTTTTTTCTTGTAGTAAATTTTCCACTTGAGAAGCATAACGTTGATATTATGCATAAATATGTGCTCCATCACTCTCATAATGATGATGCCATTTTCTTCATCCTCTTCCTCAACATTAACGGTTCCACAAGTTGAACCAACTCGAATCCACGGAGGAAGCAACAACCTCATCCCCACATGCATAATTTTCATCAAATAGTTGATTTCAATATTCCTCTATCGTAGGATCTACTGATTTATTGCGAAAATTTTTAGCCTCTGGTTTCTCCTATAAAAAAAAATTAACCATTAACTTTTATATCTTACATTAAATCATTTTCATTGTAAATGAACTAGAAGTATTTAATAAATAAACTAATCTTAATTTTTCTATCCCACCAATCATCTGAACAACTAAGCTTTCCTATAACATGATCTCATCCTAAACCAGTTTCACCAAACTTTGAAAACCTTCAAATGCTCCAATCTTTCTTCCCTGTATCAAACTTATTCATCAAGGTCTTTACTAGACATTTTCGATGACCAAAGCTTCAAACTCTTGGTTAATTTGTTTCCATTTAAATGATACACGTCCATTCTTTCTAATAAACTTGATACAAAGCTCACAAAAAATCTTTTCATACTCAGAATCATCTGACCATTTAAAATTGATTCCTTCTATTTTATCTTTACTTGAGACCACATCTTATAAATTTGATAACATACAATATTAAAGATTAGCGGTTTTGAATCATATAAATTTAAAAATAAAAATAAAAAAAGAAATACATGATATACAAGCAAGTCAATGAGATGATTTTTTTTTAAAACAAAACAAATAATTTATTCAAAACACTAACAAATAGAAAATATATTAGCAAGTAAAGAAAAAGAAAACCATATGACTATTGTTGTCTAAATATTCAACGTCAGTATTTCAACCCATAAAAATATAATGGCTAATTAAATGACTTCACATGTGCTTATATCTAATTTTATTTTGTATTGAAGTCATTTATTAATTTAGTGAAGAACAATGTATGAAGATGAGTAACTATAACAATATAAAAATTATTTATTAAATTGTGATGCATACACTCTATTTTAACCACAGATATTGAAATGCAAAGTGCATGTTAAAATCAACCAAACATAAATTTTCACAGTATATTTTTCAATAGCAACAAATTATATGTGTATATGGAAATATCACTAATAATCCATGTTTTGTTATCAATTCCCTACTACCATATAACTACCTAACCCATGTTTTGTGATCAATTTCTTACTACCACATAGTCACCCAACCATGCATAGCTAATAGTTTGCCACATGTATTCTTGCATTCGTTTAGATTTTTATCGTAAGAAATAGCAATGGCAGCTAAAGATATTATACTGATATTATATAAAAATAATGAATACTATAATACTCTAACATGGAAGAATTATAAGAGTTGTCATTCATATGGTGAAATAACGATAGTTAAAAAATAATAGAATAAAATAAACTTGGAGATTGACCACCCCTATGCTCCACCTTGTCCAACCCAACTTTCAACCCACACAGTAACTTAGCTCCAATTAAAAATATAAATTAAATTTATTTGAATTATTAATTAAATTGGATTGGGCCTAATATTATATATATAATTATTTTTATTTTATATTAAAATAAATTATAAAAGATAAAAATGAAATTCAGTTAAAATAATAAAGAAAAAAATGATAAGTTATAAGTTAAAAACTAAATACTAATTAAAATAGCGTTTAAAAAATAAATTATAAATCAGTAAAATAAATTATAAATTTATTATAAAAATATCGTTATCAAACCGATTTTTTTGCCATATAAACTTATAAGTTATAAACTCAAAATTTGGCTTACCAATAGACCGTGGTTTATTGGACGATATGATATATTTTTATCAGCTATTTTTTTTTTATATATATAAATTTCATATCTTAGGTAGAGATTAATCTCCTAAATTGACGCGCATCATATTAAACAAATAAAAATATTTATAAAGAATTTAAGATTGAATTTAAAGTCTCGCACTCTAACTAATATGCAAATAGAAAATTCTTCTCCTTCAATACTATTGTATTTTTTTAGACAATTTATGAGACTATGTAATACTTTTCAAATTCACGTGTACAAAATGTTTTGAAAAAATTATAAGAATAAAACCAAAAGATAATTTAATTGTAGAACTAAAATTATATTTAAAGTTAGAGATAATAAAATGAAAACAATACTATTATTAATTAAAGAGTATAACTAAAGAATTAATATGGATAATTCATTTTAGCATAAGTTTTTTGTCCAAATGGACAGCTCATACTGATGTGATGACGTGTCGTTTCTTAATCAGGATTATATATGTCATTATCTTATCGGCAAATGTAAGTATGTTTCTTTTTTCCTTTGGCATTGCGATAAGCATTCTATCAATATGATGATGAGTTAGAAGTGTGCTTTACATATTGCATTGGGTCAGAAGCCAGGCACCACCGACCCCAATGATCCCTGTCCCAATTAAAGCCTTAATAAAATTTTGATTTTTAATTAATTCAGTTAAATCAATTTTAAACTCCAATCAAATTAATCATATACTATTTAAATTAGAGAAATACTAACCAGGCTGTTGGAATACTCTTTAAATACTTAAAGTAATGATACTATTTTTTAGAAATGTATGTAATTAATGTATTAAAGATTAAAATAATTAATTTTTATAAAAAACATTTTATTTATTTAATATCCTCAAACAATATCTTAAAATATTGTTAGTATGACCCTTTAAATTAAACAATTGAATTAATCTAACATCTGATTTTTCTTTGATACTATGAATAATTTTTGTAATTTTTAAATAATAAACTTAAATAAACATGCTAAAAATATGAGATTAATTAAGAGAATGATTTTCATATACTAATCGTATAAAAACAAATTATACCATCAACAAATCAAAATTATTCATATGTAATTTTTAAAAAAAATTATGATGAAGTCAAACATCGTCTTTGACACCATATAATTATAATTAATTTATAATACAAAAATTATTTATGGAGTTTAACTCAAGATATAATTCACTAAATAAGACAGAGTTGAGATATCTAATAGATTAAGTCAATCGTATGAGCCAAAAACTAATATTAAAAGAATACTCGAATTAAGATATGGGGTACCACATTTATAACTAAGTGGTAATATTACAACCTGATTTCTACCAATAAATTATGATTCTAATATCAAACTAATCAAGGAGAGTCACCTTAAATGATTCTTGATGGGCATTCAACACCAAGAAAAAAATATATACAGTTCACATAATAGACGGTTGAGATTTTACTGGCCCCGCTGTTAAAATTACTGTTCACCCCACTTTTAGTGAACTACTAAATGCTTTAATCTTTATTTTAGATAGTAATTATTTGCTTTTTAATTGTTATTTTATTACATTTATAATGAGTTAGTACATGCTTTAATCTTTATCTATTATAAATTTATAAAAATTAAAATACTATTAGATTACGCTAATAATCTAATTAGTAAATCTTAATTTAATCTTAAACTAAGGTTAAATAAGTAATTTTCTATAACTACTTGCATCATATGTATTTGGCAATAAATTTTTGATGTGTCATACTATGATATTTTCGCCACTTTTTATTTTTTTAATTCATACTACCAAATCAACTTAAAAATATCATAAAACCCCCCTAATCACCTATGCAATCTTTTAAAAACCTAATTACGTTTAGTTAGGTTTAATTTTTTACTGTGTTCCTTGCACTTCTCCATGCCTAAACCTAACCCTCTCTGATTTTGAAATTAAAATTGCTATGGGAAGCGAAGCGTTGTTCTTTCTTGAAGCCCACTCACGCGATATTCAATTAATACCACATTTTCCAAGATTCATTCAATCAATTTTAACTATATTACTACGGCTGCCATATATGTTAAACCCTAAACCTTTCCTTTCTTATTATTCTCTATTATGTAAGTTTTCCGCTTCTCTTCTTTGCACAATCGATGTCTTTTGTAACGTTCAACATACTCTGTCACCGCCGACTCAGTTCTATGTATTGTTACTACTTGGAAGATTTTCAAATTCATATCTATGCCCTATGGTTTTTCATTTTTTTTCAAATACTTTTGTGGTAATTTTGGTTTTTAGGATTTGTTTATAATTGAATTGTAATTTTTGTTTGATAGGAATTGAAGAAGAGGAAGTGAAGTTTGAAGTTTCATAGATCTTTAATTGTCTTCTCTTTGAAATGTTTAACAAATTTATAGTATTTGAATGTGGATTCTTGCGGATTAGCGATTAGCGATGCAAATTTGTGAGGTTAAGTGATAAATTTATGTTTCCCATTTTCTTGGTTTTAAGTTTTTTTTGGGTTTTATGTTCTATCTAATTGAATTGAATCCATTTATGGACTCTTAACTAATCGATTTATTGACTCTTAACTAATTCTCATGTTTGTTGTTGCAGATGCCGATGAATATTTTTTTTTGGGAAAATGTGGCACGTTATCTACATATTCTTGCTGTTGTACCCACTGCCAGTGGCCACCATAATTATTTTTGTGATCAAATTGAAAAACGAGTTAGTGATACTTTTTGAAAAAACTTCCATCAAATTGAATAAATAATTGGTTGTTAACAATGTGAGATTTTTAAATCATGTTTTCAAGTTCTAGGTGTTGTGTTTTTGAGTATGTGATGATTTCAGAAGTCTCATTGTGTTGTGTTTTTGAGTATGTGATGATTTCATATGAAGCTCACTTCCCTTTTGCATTGCAAAAATACTTTGGGTCCATATTAAGTAAAGGCATTACATATCCAATCAAGTTATTTTAGGATTGAAGACAAATTTATTGCATTTGAATTATAGTAACATTGGTTTGCTCCTGATTCTTTTTCCAAAAATATTGACCTTGATGGTTTGCTTTATATCCATAGAAATAAATTGGGATATTGTGAATACCGCATACAAAGGCATACTGGAATTTTGTTATACAATAATTTAAAGATTATATTTAAATATTTTAAAAAAAACAAAGTTATTCTGATATACTACTATTTTATGAAAATTTGTTGAAAACTTTTGAAAAGACTATTTTTAACAAATTTTCATAAAATATTGGTAAATATATGTATGTATATATGGTAAATAAAGATTGTATTTTAATTTTGTGTGTTTTCTATAAATATTTGATTATATTTTATATCTTATATGTATTAAGTTAAAATGTGTGAGTTATTTTTTAGTCTATTTAGTTGTACTTTTGATTATCCTATTTATTGTTCCTTGAGCTGCTTCTGATTTCTATATTTGTTTAATTAATTTTAATCCATTGACGTATAAGCAACTGTACTCCAATTTTTTTTGGTGAAAACAGATAGATGAAGTAGCCGCATTGTATATAAGGAAGTGTTTTGATTAAAACATTGAAATCTATTGAAAAGTTGTAAAACAAGTTAATATTGAGCAATGACAAAACAGGATTAGCAGAAAAATCAATTTCTAATTGATTTACAATGACATTATTTTGTTCTTCACATGTCAAAAAATATGTATTATTTTGATTTACCAGAACATTTATTTTCTGCATTATTTATTTGGTTATTATCTAATTCATGCAAATAAAACATATATCATAATTTGCTTAATTAAATATGATTTTAACTAAAAGATAAAATCAAAAGAAATTTTGAAAATAAAATACCTATATCATTCTACTTTATTTAAATATTTGGTGGATTGATTGTCATTATAAAATTATTTTACATTTTTTTTTGGCTCTCTATTTGTAAAAAAAACTTAAATAATCTTTTTTCTCTCTCTATTGGTAAAAAAAAACTTAAATATTACAATAATATATAATAATATAAAGAGTAATATATAAAAGATTTGAAAACGTTTAAATGGAAAATTATATTTACTGCTCCAGTGCAAAAAAGAAATTTTTTATTTTAATTTTCATATTTTAAAATTTTATTAATTTTATTTTGCTACTATTTAATATAATTGAAGTTAGATTCGGATCAAAGCTTAAAAAGTAAATACATATTATTAGTCTGTATTTATTACTACGTGAATATCAACCAATTGAAAAATAAAATTCATACTTTATAAATGATAATCTTATAGACGTGTAATGTGACCCCAGACAGAACCTGTGCTATTGATATATTTTTTTAAAATTGAAAATTATATCATATCCGCAAACATTTCTATATGATCTTTTACTGTATCAATTTTCTCTTGATTTAGTTGAATATGTGTTGACACAGGTTCTGTTGAAATTTTGGGAAGAATTTCTCTAATCAAAGGTTGTTGTTGGAGCTACAATGTTCATAATTTAGCTAATGTTGATATTCATTTAAAATTGAAATTTGACGAGGAGTTGTCATACATGGTAGGTTTGTAAAACTTGTAAATATGATATATAAAAAAGAAGAATTTAAAACGGATATTTGACGGGAAGCTGTCATAAATTTTAGGTTTGGAAAAATTGAGTAGTATCTAAAAAGTAATATTATTTGAATTGGAAAAATGATGTTATTCTTGGTGGGTAGATGTGAACGTATCTATGAGATATCAGTTCTAGATTGTTCATTTTAATGTCCATCTTTTAACTATTTCTTTATATAATTGAAATTATAAAAATGGTTGTACGATTTATTTTAGGGTTTAGGTTTCGTTAGTCTCACTATAGGTATATATATATGTATAATAAACCATTGGTATAGATCTTATTTATTAAATTGGTTATTAGTGATTAAGGTAATTACATATATTAATATATGTATATATATTATAGTTAAAATAAACATGGTAACATTCAGTCCAAACAAATATCACGTTTCACAAATGAAATTTCCCCTTACAAACAAAAGAGAGAAATCTCCCTCTCAATATTTCATCTAACGCGCTAACCTAAAAACATCTCAGAAATGATTTTATTCTTGAGTTTTGTTAACTTATCTGAATTCACGGATAGATGTGAACGTATCTATGAGATACCAACTCTAGATTTTAATGTCTCATCTTTTAACTATTTCTTTTGTTGTTGTTATATATAATTGAAGTAACAAAAATGAATGAAGTTATAAAAATGGTTGTACGATTTATTATAAATACGAATAAATACTTAAAAGTTGCTAGGAAAAAACATGGAATGTCTATTTTAATTCAAAATATTATTTGGTTCAAAATAGATTAAATTTTTGTTGAATTACATTAACTTATCTTTATCTTTGATATATATAAATGAACTTTACAAGTCATAATTAAATACATGAAATATAAAATTTCGACGGGACCCGTGCGACAACACGGGTTTCTTACTAGTTTTAGATAATAATTAAGTAGAAATTGAAGTCTCACCTTCTTCTTTGACGTGTCGTCACTGTAGCACTATGCCAATATATCCCACGCAACTTTCGTCGTCGTTGAATCAGTAGTTTTTTCAAACATGTTCGCATCCACACAGTGGTGGATGTAGAACAACGTCTTTTAATCCTTCTTCCTTGTTTCTCTATTTCGATGTCGCATCCGCTACAATTAGAACGTAACCTTTGGTAACAAGATCAAGAACATCTTGAGCACTGAACAACATACACATTTGAATCATCGACCACTTATTCCAATTCTTTTCATCAAACACCAGAAGCTTAGTATTCAAACAGTTTTCGTCGTTTATCTCTGTTCTTGTGCACTGAAACTCAAACTCAAATCTCAGCTCTCACCAAACAACTGTGTTTCCCGTTCCCGCAAAATCAAGAAATAAAATTATGTTACGATTTCGATCGTAAATTCAACGTGAATTTCAGCAACAAAATCAATCACACACGTCTCGCGTACACTTTTGTTTCCTTGTTAATTGAACCAGAACTCTAAATACCAATTGTTGGTGCACTAGATTGAAAATGAAGAAGAAGATAGAAGAAGAGAGGGAAAGAGAAGAGAGAGAAAACAATTGCAACAAACTTGTTGAGAAAGAAAATTTATTATAAAATCTTACAAAAACCTAATTACAAACTTATTTAAATACACAAAATAAATTATCATATAGACACAAACAAAAGTATATTTAATAACTAAACTAACTAAATAATCTCAAAAACTTACAATTTTTTATTAACACTTTCAAAAACTATTACTTCTGACTAAGAGACCATAAACTTCTAGCTCTAACAACATGTTGAATATAAGGTGATTCTAATAAGGTGATTCTTATGATATACAAATATAATATACTGTTATTTCATACCTAGCCGTTAATATTGTTCCAATGTTTTGGTGGATAATTTTGATGTCAAGAAATGAATCTAGCAAGCTGATATGCTTAAGCAGTTTTTAATTTGATTTAGGACCAGTTTCTTTTGTTTTTTTTAAATGATTTTTGTATTACATAATTGTGTGAAAAAGATTTACAAAATTTTTTTTTATAAAAGTTTTAAATAAAAATTTGATTTAAATAATTATTTTTAAAATATTATTTAAATATTTTATTATTTTATTAAAAAAATTAAATATTAAAATTTAAAAAATCACTTAATTTTAAAATTATTTCAAATAAATTTTCATAAAAAAATTTAAAATACAACTTTAAAAAAAATACGGTTTTGACCATGTTTTCGTCTTCAATTATATATAATTATCGGATCTCAAAACTAATGTTTTAATTTAGAAAAAATTAAATATAATAAAACTTATAATATTTTGATGTACGGTTTTATAAAACTATTATAAAAAGTACAAAAAAAAAATTCTATTTTCTTAAAAGCTTAGACAAGCAGGTCCTTGCTTTGATATTTTTTTATTTATTTTCTTTTGCTTCTCTTCTCATAAGCATCAGAGTATGTTTTCTCCATCCAATTCTTTACTCTTGTACATGAACAAGGTGAAAGAGGAATTTACACCAAAAGTCCATAGTAATTTATCTCAATTCTTATTATATTAAAATCTCTAAAAATAATATCTAAAGATTTGTTTGTTTTACATTTTTTTAAAATAATTTTTAAAATATCATATTACATTAATTTTAAAATACAAAGTTAAAATCAATGTACCCCCTAAACAAAAATCTGTTTTTTTAAGCTAAAACAAACCGATCCTAAGTTACTAAATAGACAAAAACAGATTCACCTAATTTTAGTGAAATCTCAAAAATTATTTTAAAAACTATGTTAAAATCAATGTACCTCTAAACCAACTATCTCAATTTCTATGAAGTCTATAACAAACAATCTATTATACATGTTACAATGTGTAACTCAATAGTACCCATTAAACACTGCAGTAACTCCTATACATGTACAAAGGTATGCACTAAAAGAATAAATTACAAAAAGAGAAAGAAAGATGCATGGAATGAAAGAAATTGAAAATAAATCAATAAAACAACACCATGTAACACAAGTAATAGATACTTAGTGAAGAAACCTTGATTTACAAGAAGAAGAAAAAAATCAACATAGCATAAGAAATTGACAATTGAATTAAGACACATTACAAAATTGCCTCCATTCACCATGATAATGGATCCAATCCCGGAGTGCTGAAAATAAAATAAATCTTTCCTCTTTATCAAGTCTATAATGGGGGAGAAGAGAGAAAAACCAAATTGAAAATCCTTCCTCCTAAAACAAGTTCTATCATACTTATTTTCTGGTAGGTGTGCATTAACTATATTTATTTTCTTAATATTTATGTATTGAGTAAAGAAGATTTCTGTACGAGTAAAGACGCGGATGATGAATAAAATTGTAAAAGAATGTTCTTATTACCATTACAGAATATAGAGGATATCATTATGCTTGGCCAGTTCCTTTTTCCATAAGCATATCATAAATCCTATCAATCTTGCTTGAGAGAACTTGAACAGTGGATATGCATCAGATTTCTTGGTTATGCTGCCCTTTGAGATTCCTAATTGCATGGTCTGCTTTATGCGGAGGAATTGTGGCGGTAGCAATCTGATCTCATTACAAAGCTTTATCTCCTGCACGTTAACCAATCTCATAAAGAAATGGCAACACAAAAAGGTAAATAAAATGCTAAAAGAACAAGGGGAAAACATTTCTCACAGATTCAGATAGTAATTCAGCCCCCTCAAAATCACTGATATCCCATTCTTCGAGGGTCCTTGTGATAGCTTGTATGCCCGTCGGCGTATCTTTGATATCGCGTGGGCTACTACCAAGCTCTACTTTGGGAAAAGTTGGCCTCTGTAAAGTCTTTCCACTTATTCCAATCTGACCATCTTGTTCAGCTTCTTTTGTCCTCTTTTGTTCAATAAATTGATAAGCATCAGCAGCAGTTACACAGCCAGAAACTCGAGCTTCCTGCAAAGATATTTCAATGGAAATTCCATCAAATCAACACACTTTGATAGATGTGAGTCATGTGACTATGATTGGTATAATTTGATCAAGGCAAAAACTCCAAAAGCCGTTCCAACTATGTGTCTTATGCAGAAAGCATCTGTTGCTTTGAAACTCACCGTCACCAACATCTCCTTCCTAAACTAAGAAAATCTTGTATACTGGTGGCACATTAACCTCCTAAGCGCAATTTGCAGTTAATAAAACGAAAACTGGATCACACAGCCGGCAGAACCCAAACCAGGCTGAGAGGCCTCTATTTTGGGGAATCAAGCTATGAGGTGACTATGTGTTAAGACCTCTTATTCGAAATGTGTATAAAGAGGAAAGAGAAAAACTGATTATATCAGTCAAGGGAAGATTACAGCTAGTTATGGGGCAGTTAAATTATGGGACAGTGACAGCTAGTTATGGATCAAATGCCTCTGTTTCAAGTGCAGGCAGGCATTATAGCCCCAGTCAAACATTATAAACTAGAGGAAATAACTAAAATATGTGTATAAAGCACGTTGTCCAGTAAAGTAAAGTAGTAGAATGTAATACCTGTAAGTCTTGTATTCTTTTGACAAGCCGGTGTTCTTCAATAATAGTTTTTAGCAACTCCTCGTGTTCTTCTTTTGAGTGAAACCGCATGAAGACCTTGTACTTTTGACATATTTTAAGCTCTTCAGGAGAAAGAGATTTCTCAAAAGGATCGGGACAAAGTAAATTCCTTTCAAGTATAAAATTTTTTCTGCGCTTGCGCTCATCTAACCTGCCAATATGTTTTCACACTTAACGTATCAGATATGGAAGAAAACAGAATAGAAATTGAATCCAAATATATCCTAAAAGAAATAGTACACGGAATTTTGGCAATACAAGGATAAGCGTGTTGTTTACAATTATAAGACATGTTACGGAGACACAGATGTCATGTTAACTCCGAA
Organism: Vicia sativa; assembly: GCA_021764765.1. NCBI lineage: Eukaryota > Viridiplantae > Streptophyta > Magnoliopsida > Fabales > Fabaceae > Vicia > Vicia sativa. The sequence goes on from CM038794.1 coordinate 191,439,973, forward strand.
GAACCACAGTTAAAACCAAGGAAAAAGCTTAAGAAACTAATGCACATGCAAACTCTTGAAATTTACATAATTTCTTGCAGGACCATTTCTAGATGGTTAATTTTGTTTGACAATAAAGTAAATTACCCATACCTTTTTGAGTAGATCGCAACACTTGCAGTTTTGTTTCACGTTCAGCTTCAGTATCAGTGTCTTTAAACTCCATTTCTGTCAAAATTTGCTCAGCATCATTGTCGTATTCAACATCAAATTCACCTCTCTTAGAATTGTATCCACTCAACGCTTTCATAGAAGGCCTATATTCCCCAGATAATTTGGGTTTCTTTTCACCAATGCTCCGACCTGATTGAGGTTCTACTAACAAAAAAAATTGCAATTGAGCATATTACTACATGAAATGCATGTTCTCTAATTTTTCCAGTTAAGCAAGCATATGATATGGCAATACAAACTACATATTCTAAAGTATGAAACAATTCAAAAGTGGCACCCCTAGCTTTATACGTCTTTTGTAAGATTGAGTTAAGCTCAACTCAAATTTTACGGTATCAGAGTCTATTAAAGACCCATTGGGCCACATGCTACCAAGTTTCCCCCATCGGGCCACGCTCTAGATGTTCATTCTTGAGCGTGACAGGGAGGTGTTAAGAATCTCACATTGAATGAGAGATGGTCTGAAAATATGTTTATAAGTGGGGGCAATCTTCACTTTACATGTCAGTTTTGTAAGGTTGAGTTAGACTCGACCCAAATTCTAAGAAGGCCCGACTCAAATTCAAATATGGATAGTGTTGTAGGGTCACCCAATTGTTTCAAACCCAGTAATTCATGAATAATGCAAAACAAACAAACAAAAAAATCAACTGCTATTTTGTTTAATAAAAGATCGAGCAGGGACTTGTGTTCATGGGATATGTTAATGGAGAAAGACTCAATAGCTAGATCCTAAAAAGCACATTTAACATGAGTAGGGAGTAGGGATGATTACCTTTTTAACAAGTTGAGTATGATTAACATATAGGATCCAGCTTGAGGAGAGTGAAAAGTGTATTATTATTAATGTTTAATGTGGGAGGATAATAATGTCTTTTGCACTACTTTGTATTGCATTTTGTACTGGTTTAAAACCATATACATTCCTGTTGTATGTTGTATATTGGGTAAGAGAGGAAATATATTCCATATTTATTCCAATACTACGTGTCTATAAGATTTGGCTATCCCATAGCCTGTTCAAGGTAAACTCTACAAGCAATCTTAGTAAACCTCTTATCAGGTATGTTAAAGATTTTCCAAACACTAATTTGATCAATGAAAGATCAGTGGCATCAAACTGGTTATCTAATGATGACTTTTGTCTTTGATAGATGTCTGTGTGTTCTACTGCAATCTAAATATTGTCCCTCACGGACAAAATTAATGTAGTAATATTTCAAGGACAAAATTAATGTTCTGAAATTTGAGATAAAACAGAGTTTTAGTTGTTCAAAATTCCCAAACTGGCGAACTTTTACATTTCTGTTAAAAGTAGCAAACTCATCAATAGAAATTCCTACTACAGCAAAAAAATAATAATAAGGGGCCGTAACTTTCATTCAATACTCATCAAACATACCTTCCACTTTAACTTCCACCTTAACTCCATCATTATTCTGACTCATATTGGAAGCCTTTTTGATTGAACTTGAAAGAGCTTTACCACCACTTGCTGAATTCATATCACCAATATAAATTATACCCATGAACAGAAAATATCACTGCAAAATGGTAAAGAAAGACTTTTCTCAAGCTATAGATTGTACCTGAGGTTAGCCTAGACATCGTTTGATTAGTGGTTGCTTCCTTCTTAGATTCTTCAGAGCTGAGATGTTGCACCAAAGGATTAGCAGCATAAAGGAACAAATTTAAATAATCAAGTAAATTGGTGAGGCGCACTTTATTCCATCAGAAAAGAGAGGCTCTTCTTTCAAAGTCAGCTCTGCATTTGGAGAAAACTCTGCATGAAAAACATAATATAGAACAAAAACTTGTGTTACAAAAATAACATCCATGAAACTTTGGCGTCAAAGTCGACCAACAAATTGTGGAGTACAGTATGTGTGCACCCCAACACTTAAAAACAAGACAGATGTGGACTACAGATGACCCAGAAAAATGACAAGTAAAACAAGCACGAGGAGTTCCATAAATTGAGATTTAGATCATTAAGAAGCAAACCTTTCTTGACTTGATGTCCCTTTGCCATGGCAAGGAGTTCATCTTTGTTCTTTCCCATAACATGAGACAAATCCTATGTGTGCATACAAACAATTACACCATGAATTCAAGCACAGGTTGCATGTATGCTATCAATAACAGAATTATCAAATGGCCTTACAGGTAGTGGAAAACATGGCGAATTCAGATATTCAGCATTATAGTGATCAATACACTGCGATTTGCTTTTCGTCCCAACATTGTCTGCAACTTCATTCCAATTCCCAAATCCATACATGTCAATGGCCTAAAGCGAAACAAGTTTGTTATGAACTTATGATACACAGTTTTGATAATTAGAACTAAAGTACAATTGCAGACAACATTTGATATATAGAAGGTAAGAAGATAGCATAGAAGAGGTCCCTATACTTAAACCACATATACCTCAAGAAGTAACATCTCTTCATCTGCACTCCAATCTGGACATATAAGTGGAAAAGATAGATTATCCTGTAAAAATAAATGTCTTAAAACTTAAATCAATACACTAATGTCATCCATGTTGGAAACTATGCTTGAAACTTCATTCATAACAAAATTTTATTGCTTTCAGATTTAAACGTTACATGTATGATGAATGTACACAGATCGAGAAAGATTTGAAAACTTTTATTCAGATTTTATCTCATTACGGTAGCCATAAAGGAAAGAAATTTGCACTATGCTTGGAACAGATTTCGGAAAAGCACCCTTCATGAGAGAAATGATAAAGCACAAGTCAGCGACAGCTTATTCCAACATATTTAATGAAAATATTGAGGAAAAGAATTGCTATCATCCTAATGTGATACTGCACAATATTCATAGACTACTAAAGCACATACTAATTGCTCTCCAAGTTACTAATAATCTGGTTTTTGTGCAACAAATTATCGCCATCATAGGATTTTATACCGATACACTTAGTATAGCCTCTAGTATTTAATATAATCCTTCCTATTCTTCATTTTCATTTTGGGAAACAAAACTTTATTACAAGGAAAGGAAAGATGTAAACAAAGGAAAGTAAAAAATATTTCATCCCATCCACCGTACTGACATCCAATATCATATTAAGACATATTTAGATATTTAAACAAAGAGTACAAAAACATAATACAGCAACAACCAAAGCAGTTTCTTCCTACGTGTGATGGTTATCAAAATCGCGAGTTAACTCCTAGATTTATGCGATTCTACTATTCCAATTGTCCAATATTAGTTGACTCGGTCGTGGAAACTATTTTTCACCGATTCGGACGAAAACGTGAGTTAACTGGTGGACTCAGCCCATTTATAAAACCCTATTTTTTTCTCTTGTTTACAAAAGTGCGGAGCAGACCGGCGAAAATAGTCTACAAGGGTAAAAAGTTGAGCGCACTCACGGCGATGCTGATGTTGCAGATCCTTTGTCATCTATGTCAAAATTTGGCGAAGATGATGACAACGACGATGAAGGAGATGATGGCATTGAAGAATTGGTCATTTGAAGAAATTACCTCTTCTTTTAAAATGTTTTAACTTTTGGAACTCGTGTTTATTTTTTAAAATTATGTGTCATTTGATCATTTATGTAGTTTGATCATATATAGTATTTTCTTTATTATGTTGATTTGCTACTTTTTAGCATGGAGTTGAAAAATTTTGAATTTTGTTGTCTCGATGATATTGTAAAACTATATACATGTCATGTATAAAAGTTCTTTAGTATTATTTTAAATATTAAATGCTCGTTGTTTGCAATTCAAGTGTACCTAAGGAATACGAGTTTAGCTAGAATCTAAAGTTTGACAGCCTGAAGGGATCAGCAACATGGATCAGACATGATCATTTAAATCAATAGCTATTGGACAATCTTCCAAATTTATCTTCGAAAAATTCAAGATGTGACTATACTATGATAGTAATACTATAATTATAAAACAGAAACAACTCAAAGAAGGTTTCATACCATAACCCGATATGGATGATTGCTTTTATGAGGTGTCAACTCAGCACCAACAGAGAAGCACTCTATGCAGAGATCAAAATCTTGACACACAACGCATTTGATGCGAATCTTCCCTGAAATATCTTTGTTGCAGTAATTACAGTGATATAGTGATACCTTGCCATCAGTTATTCCCAAGCCTACGCAATTAGAAAATGGTATTACAGAATGGTATTACAGAAGACGTTATTGGACTTTTGGATGGAAATAATAATCTGTTAATGAAAAATCACCTGCGGATGAAGTTTCTAAATTCTCGGCATTTAAAGCAGTCTTTTTTCTCTTGGATCTAAAGGCAGAAAGCAAAGAAAGAAACAACATTACAACATATGTGGCATTCAGCATTAAAAAAGAATTTCAATTACATACAAGGGCTTCAAAACAAAATTCTACTAAAAATATAAATCCTAGAACAACAAGTACACATTGGTACTTTCATAAGTCCACTCAAATCCAACTATGATATGATCAATGAAGATTATAAAATGTAGCCTATCCACACAAATCCTATCCTTAATACACCCAGATCTTCATAAGTCATAATTACCAATCCAATAAAACCCGGCTAGTCCAGTCGCTTAACTCCCTGCTCAAATCCCATACTCTCTCCATCCCATATTAGGTGTCATATTAGCAAAAGTGAGGTCTTAAAATAAGGGTAGCATTATGTGCATTTATGAAAATGGCTAATATAGATAATTTTCTAAAATTGTTACACTCTTTCATTTATTTACAACATTTTTCTTATCATGTGTAAGTGTAAAACAACCTAAAGTGACATATCATATGTATAATCCTTTCAAGGCAAATGTTGCTAACTGAAACTTTCAATGAGTTGAATAAATTATCAAAAAATTTGCTTCTTCCGATAAAGCTAAAATTCCGCAATAAAGCTCGATACACATGGAGTTGTGGCGCCATATATTATCGTTTACATATTTGGCCATGGCGGAGAGCCAAAAACTCGCCACTGATATTTGACAATACTGTATTTAGAAGTCAAGATATCTTAAAGTCCCACTATGCGTACATTTGGATAGTAGAGTTCAAAGGGAATGAAAGACCTGATAACTTCTCATTTAAGAGAATATTATTTAAAATAAAAATGTCTAAAATACCATAAAACAACCTTAGTTTTATGGTCAATCAAGATCAATGTCTCTCACCATTCACGCTCTCACTTAATTGACCCTCTTCCTACTCATACCAAATAACCAAACCACTTAGAAGTGCGCTTCTCTTTTGTACTAAAAAATTAATGAGAGAGAAGAACGGGTTCCATGATAAACAAGGTTTCCTACTCATGAGTCCACCATGAGAATTTAGAACAGAAAAACAAATAAAATAAAAGTAACTAAGAATGTAAGATGATTTAACCAATGCCATCAAATGAAACCAATTTTTGTAAATAGGAAATATAACACTATTTTCAGCATAAGAGAATAAAATAGAATTAAGATAACTAAAAGCTCTGCTAAGTATGCGTTTTGATGGAGGAGTACAAAAGGAAAGTAAGGCAAGTAACTTCGTGTTGAGAAAATATTCTTATTTAAAAGAAAAAGGTCTAAAATAAGAGAAATTAAATGAGTTAAATTAAATAACCATTCCATGATTGTCAAACTCTAAGGAGTAAACTCAACGTTTAGGTAGACTCGATTTTAGTATACTCAAGTAAATTTGGATCAACCGAGTAGACTCGTGATTAAAGTAATGAGTTAGGGAGATCGATGGCAACAAAAGAAAAATGCCCAAACCAAGACCTTTGAGTGTGTTTCATTTGTTTCATTCAGCCTTTTTTATCATATCCTTGCTTGAGCTCTCAGGCATTCAAGCAAAACATTTTCCCTTCTTTAAAACGTCAATTGGGATTAAGACCTATTTATGATTGAAGCTTCACCCAAGTCAGGCCTTTGAGCAAAACCACGGCCTCTCATTAAAACTTTGCCTAGGGTTCCAATTGCAAACAAAAGCTTTTATCCTTCTAGCACAGACCTTTAATCGGGAAAAACTCTAGCACAAAAAACAGCGGAAAGTGCTGCACAATCTCTGTTAAATAGCAAGGCTGTTGTTTGCTATTTTGCTTTATTATAGAATCGGAAGTTGAATTATTAGTGTTAAATTCAGTGTTGTTAAATAGCCACTATAGCGGCGTTATACCATTATAGTGTAGCCAAATTTGAAAATAGCACCCAAGTTAGTTAAAATCGAGATTTTATGCAAAATCAGAAAGGGAAAGTAAAATTGTAAATCATAACATTAATGGTAAGATTATATAAAATTCATAAAACTCATATAAGCATATAAATTCATATACATGCATATAAACTTGCATTTGTAAAACAAAGAAAACCTTAAAATCGTACAAAATACTTACGTAAATTAAAATTCATAAGCATAGCTCAAAGATAATTTAAACCTTAAATCACAATTCAAATACTTATAAATTCACATTCATGAATAAGCATAGCTGCATAATAGCATAAGAAATTCAATAAGCAAAGTTATACAAACTCATAAGTCTCAAACAAGAGAAGAAGTTATCCAATTCCGCGGTTAATGGAAATGACATAAACATAACAATAACATGAAAGAAAGAAAATTGGTTACATAGTATACAAGATTCCTAGTCCTAAAAATGAGAAAGTGGTGGAGAAAAGTTGAAGAAACCTCTGGTTAGGGTCGTCGTCTCCGGAGCGTGCTGCTGTTCGGCACCTACCCATGTCTCACTGTCTCTTCGTTGCTTTGCACTCTGTCGCTCAGTATGACGTGAAACCGCTGCTTTAGTTATATATACTACCTCGACTCATCTTTAGTTTGGTTCTAACATTATTTGTTTGTTTTGTCAAAAAATAAAATTAATAATAATAATAATAATTTGTTTGTTATTTTATAAATGAGTTTAATAGACATGACGAAGACACGCGGTAGAATTAATTTATATTATTGGTATATTTTTTATTTTTTCTATAAATTATGGATTAAGTCAAAAAAATATACCAACAATTAATTATAAAAAATAATTATATTTTTTGAATTCTATTAGAAGTAATTTTTATTTTTGATATATTTGACTAATAATATATTTGATCTGAATCAAATACATTAATAGTTAAATATATCAAAAAAAATAAAAGTTATACAAATATTCAAAATATATATATATATATATATATATATATATATATATATATATATATATATATATATATATATATATTTATAAAATTAAAAATATGTGAATTTAATTTAATCTTCACTTACTTTCAATATTTATTATCAATTATGTTAGATGAATGATGTAAAAAAATTTATATTATAGCAAACAAATAATATTATGATTATCGTCTCATTTTATTTATTTTTTTAATGTAAAATATGCTATTTATTTATTTTTTCAATATAAAATATATCATATATTTTATTTTGACAAAATGATAATTAGTTAATTCAAAATTATTGTCAACTACATTTTTGACCAAATAATAATAGTCAATTTAGACGATTTATTTTTGTTGAATTTTATCAAAAAAATATTTTTATTGAACAAGAAAGAGACTCACGGGTTCGCCTAATTATATATATATATATATATATATATATATATATATATATATATATATATATATATATATATATATATATATATATATATATATATATATGAATGTATGGATTCATCCTCAATTTTACATGAATTATTTCAAAATCCAAATTATGAATCTATGTAATTATTTATCACATCTATTTTCAACCTACTTTGAAATTAAACTAACTTAATAAGTAATGTCTTTTCCATGCTGCTATAATAATTAAAGGTTTATCTGAGAAAGCATGATAGAAATTTTATGATATTGATAGTACATAATAAGGGGAACATAAACATTAATTCAAATTTGAAATCTAGAAACTAATGACATAACCATAGGATAATTTTTACTTAGCAGTCTAACGTACAACATCTCTGTAGCATAGCGGTAATTATTAGATGATGGCGATTTATTTAGAAGAAATAAATTGATTCCCAAATAAAATTATTATTCAAAAATAAATATTTAAAAAATTATTTTGAAAGATAATGTTGCGAATGAGATATTTAGCCTAGATCAAAAAATCATCTAAACAAATCTAATTATTAGAAAGTCATATATGTGGGAGTCTTATGGAATTAACAATGATATAAATAATTAACACAACAATTTCACAGCTAATCGTTTATAACAAATAGCTTCAGCAACTTATTTTCGATGTAATTGTATTAAAACAATATTTGACAATTTATTGAACACTTGTTGTCCAATCAATTTTTTCAAAAACTCTCCTAAGCTTTATTGATTTGAAAACATCCCTTACGATCAAAGTGATCACAAGTTGATCAACATAGCAATTTAAATTATAACAAACAAAAAAGGTAAGTGAAAGTGATATATGAGAGAGGGAGAGAGGAGAGAGGGAGGGAGAGAGGGAGAGAGAATGATTTGTTTATTAAGTTTTCAAATTGTTCTCGCTATGGCTACGTTTCCCCCTAATTCAAATTGTTCTCGAAATTAGGATAATTTATTACGTTGCAAAATGTACGATTACAAGAGAAATGTTCAAGAATAACCCTACAAACCCTAACCGTTTGATGTTGATTCAACCAATTCTGTTCTTTTCATCTTCAACAAGACCAAGACACAATAGCATACCAATTGATTTATGGAATCTTACTACTTTATTGGGTACCTAACTCAAAATGCTCTTTTGCGCACGATGAATTGTATCTATTGAACACAAGACCTTTCAATTCAATTAACTATTCTCTCGTTACTTCCTCGTGTAATAAACTTCAAAAGGCTTTTCACTTGACCACTATCCTATCTTGAAAGTCTTGCACGCTCAACCTAATATTCTCGACTACACAAGAACCTAACATCGCCTAGATGGCACCCCGACAAAAGATAATTATGTGTGATTTATCAGTGTGTATGTATAGGTTGAATGTTGAAGGTGAAGAGAAAACGACAAAAGATAATTATGTGTGATTTATCAGTGTGTATGTATAGGTTGAATGTTGAAGGTGAAGAGAAAATGTAGTAAGTTTGTAGTTTCATCTAGTTGGAATGATGCACAAATGGTGTATTTATAGTTGTGGAAGTTTAGATGAAATTTGTAATGCAATCCTAACACTATTACCTCACGATCTTCTCTACCCCCTCACTAGTAGAATTTTTGCCATCTGTGAGAATCGAACCCTATACCTTGGGGTTCAAGTACATGAACAATCCATTCCCATTACCAATTGAGCTACGTAGCTCAATCGGTAGTTGGAATGGATTGAACATGTACTTGAACCCTATGGTACATGGTTCGATTCCCACTAAAGCAAAAACTCTACTAGTGAGGGGGTAGAGAAGATTGTGAGGTAATAGTATCGGGAACGCTAAAGGCTCAGATTGTTATACAAATAGGTAATTTTTGGAATGAAAAAGAATTGAATGTCAAAAACCAACTATATGTGTCGGCCTATGCAAGTCAGTCGCTTTTGACTTAAATACTGCACAGTACATGTGTCCTAAAAATCATATGTGCTGACACATAAAATAAAAAAACTGAAAGTTACAGTATATGATGGCGTGTATAAATGTAAGTGTCAGCCTATGATCTCCAAAAGCTACAAACTTCGATATTGTGTTGCATGTGTCGGTCTGAAACACATATTTATTGCCACATACAAGAAAAATTTATGCAAAAAGTTATTTTTCAAGACTTTGATCAATTACTTTTCAATATTTATTTTGTCTTATAGCACAGGAATGACTTATTTTACACATGATGAATGTTGTTACCTTGTTTTTATGACACACTTGATAGTGAAATTTATATTATGCTCCGTGAAAGGTTTAATTTATCACATACTCACAATTTTAGATGTTGAAAAAACTACTTCATCAAATTGAATAATTCTCTTATGTATTAAAAAATTTATCTCATTTAATTTTTACTAAGGGAAATATAAACTCTTGAATCTATTTGTTCTTGTATTTTTATGAAAAAAGATGTAAACTAATTTGCTATTATTATTGTTGTTTATATTAGTGACATAAATATTATTGGTATTTTTGAAGATCTTCTAAAAACTATAATTTTTTTTTTAAAAATACCTTGAAATTAGAAACTTGAGAAACACAAAATTTTGTATGTAAATACTAATTGATCATTCAGACAATAAAATCTTTTCACACCAAAAAACTTATATAGTAAGAGTTATAAAATGTTTCTATAAGGATAAATTTCATATGTTGATTGAAGTACAACTTGATTTTGAGATGATGAAAAACAATTTGAGTTTGAAGTATCATATCTTATTCAAGTATTGATATATCTTATTAATTATACACACCATAATATATTAATTTATACTGATTATTAGTAAGATATAATTCTTCACCTACGCGAGAACATTGAAATAAAATTAGACACATGCTTTGCTATTTTATAATTGCATATTAGTACTTGTCATAATTTCATAATGGTAAACAAAAACATATCACTTGTTTATTTACGGAGGCACAATCATTTCATGAAGATATCTGAAACAACCTATAACAGCAACTTCGTCGAATAATGCATAACTTTAGTCAATATATGAAATCATAGGATTTTTAATGAGCTAGTACAAAAATAAGTCAATATATGAAATCATAGGATTTTTACGAAATCATAGGATTTTTACTGAGCTAGTACAAAAATAATATCTTCATTGTAAAAAATATTATTTAAAAGAAATAAATGTATTTTAAATCTTACAAAAAAATATTATAATATTTTTTCTTTATTAGATTTTTCTCACAAGATTTGGTATAAATAATACATTATAAATATTCATTACTTTATTTTTTTAATAAACTTTTGCATATTAATGTTAATTAACTCTCTTTTTATATATTTTTAAATATTATATTATACTGATTGTGTAAAGATATTTATACCGATAATACATATTAATCGATCTTTTTAAAAGAAAAAATGAACTTTTCTAAATAAACCTTTTCTTTATAAATTTTTTCAAATAAACAAATAAATAGTAATAATATCTTTTTATTAATTTTTGACATATATAATACTGAAATAAAACTCAAACAACAAACTGTGTCACTATTTTTTATAAATATAAATATATATATATATATATATATATATATATATATAAAATATGTAATAAACTTGAAAGTGATTGATTGATTTATTTATAAAACTAATACTAAGAATAACTAATTATGATTATAAAAAACAATAGTATCTGAAGCTATTATATTAACAAATAAATACTCTAAAAGTAGTTAATTAATTATTTTTTATAAAGTTTTACTTATTAACAAAAACAGCAATAACTATTACTCTAAAAATAAAAAAACAACAACAAAAATTAGGTGAGAAAGATTAAAGTATTTTACAATATTTTTGTATAACCATGTTGATTATATTTTATAATAAACTCATAAATAAATAAATAAAAGTAGATTAATATTATTATTATTGATTATTGATTGTACTGTTACCATTCTCATCTGCCACTGTCAGAAACTTTTCTATTCATCGAAGAAATCGGACCCATTTCCAAACCCCAACCCGAACCCGATTCCGACTCCATCTTTCTTTCTTCCTCCGCTCCTTTTTCCACCGTCTGAAGTTCAATTTTGTTGCAGCTTTTTCAACGACACGTGGCGATCTGAATCTTCTTCAGTTTCCATTTTTACCTCCAAAATCTCAGTTAGTGTTTCTTAAATTATTCTAAAATTTATTATATCGGTCAGTTTTATTTTCTTATATTGTTCTTGTTGTTGTTTTATTTTTAGTAAAGCATAATTTGAATTTTAGGGTTTTTTTTTTTGCTTTTTTTAATTTTAATTTCGATCCCTAATTTCGTTTTACTTATTTTGTTTTTTATTGAATTTTGATTAATTTGCTTTTGTTTTTGAAGTGATTGTATTTTATTGATCTATGAATTGGATATTGATGATTGAAGTTTGTATAATTTAGGTTATATGCAAATATACTAAAATTAGTTATTTTATTCTTTGTTTTGTTTTTGTTGTTTGTTTGTTCTGTTTTGTTAGCAGGAACTGAAATGAGGTTGGAAGGGTTTTGGTGGTTTTAGTTTTAGTTTGAAGGGTTTTGTGAAGTTGTTTGGATGGAAGCAAAGAAAGAGGCGCTTAAAGCGATAGAGAATGCGGAGAAAAGGTTTGCTCATAGAGATTTTGTTGGAGCGAAAAGTTACGCTTTAAAAGCGAAAACACTTTGTCCTGGATTGGAGGGTGTATCTCAATTGGTGACAACTTTTGAAGTTTACATTGCATCTCAAGTTAGTTGTAATGGTGAACTCGATTGGTATTCTATTATGGGGTTAAAGCCTTCGACGGATATAGAAGCTGTGAAGAAAGCGGTATAAGAAGATGGCGGGGTTGCTTCATCCTGATAATAATAGGTGTGTTGGAGCGGATGGGCGTTTCATCTTGTTTCTGAGGCATGGGCTAGGCTGTCTGGTGGTTATGATATGAAGAGGAATGCGCAATTGGGTGCTGGGCATGGAGTTAATCACAATGGTTTGTCGACTGCTCGTGTATCTGCTGGTAATCAGGAGACTTTTTGGACAATTTGTACTTCTTGCAAGGTTCAGTATGAGTATCTGCGCAAGTATATAAATAAGAAACTTTCTTGTAAAAATTGCCGTGGGATTTTCATTGCTGTTGAAACAGCCCCGGCAAATGGTTCGTTCCTTATTGTCCTTGGTCGTGTCGTCTAGCAGTGGTTATGGAAGCCATTTGTATGATGGAGTTGCTTATGCTCCCAGTAATGGCTCCTATTTCAACGGAAATGGGGTTACCGGACATCATTTGGGACACGGGTATGTTTCTAATGTTCCTTATCAGTTGAACTCTGCTGGATATGTCAATCAAAATGGATCATCTACATCACCTACTTGTCAGTCCAATGGGAATGTAAAGAGGGGAAGACCAAAAGTTAAATCGGAAGCTGATATGAAGAATTGCATGACAGAGACATTGGTTAACATAAATTCAGTTGTATCATTCTCCCAGAATGAACCGCAAGAGGTTAAGCCAAGTAGACCTGAGAAGAAAAGGAAAGTTCTTGGAGCCAGTTTAAGAAATGGCCATGAAGGAAAGGGTTCAAAATGTGTTTCAGAGTCAGCACTGGCTAATGGGAATGGAAGCATTGGGCATGGCCAGAAGCTTTCCAGTACAAGTGAAGTTCCAACCAAACAGTATTCCATGGCACCAGCTTTTGATGCAAGAAAATTATTAATCGAGAAGGCCAGGACAGAAATAAGGAAAAAACTGGAAGAGATGAAGTTGGCATCTGAAGCTGCAGCTGCTGTTAACGAAAGAAAAAAGTCTCAAGCTGATGTTGGTCAGGTCGAAGGAGGCGCATACATTAAAGCAGCTGTTAATGTTTCTGATAACCAGTTGGAACTTAGGAAAACTGTTCCAGTGACAATTACTGTCCCAGATTCCGACTTTCATGATTTCGATAAAGATAGGTCAGAGCCATGCTTCAAACCAAAGCAAATATGGGCCTTGTATGATGAGGAGGACGGGATGCCTCGCTTGTATTGTCTGATCCGTGAGGTTGTCTCTGTCAATCCATTCAAGATTAATATTAGTTACTTGAGTTCGAAAACTGATAGCGAGTTTGGCTCAGTAAACTGGCTTGTTTCAGGTTTCACAAAATCCTGTGGAAATTTCCGGGCCATGACCTCTGATGTTGTTGACCAAGTTAACATTTTTTCTCATGTTCTAAGCAGGGTGAAGGCCGGTCGAGGCGGCTGTGTTCGCATATATCCTAAATGCGGAGATATTTGGGCTGTTTACAGAAACTGGTCTACAGATTGGAATCATTTGACATCAGATGAGGTAAGGCATCAGTATGATATGGTGGAGGTATTGGATGATTATTCGAGGAGCTTGGTCTTTGTGTTAGCCCCTTATTAAGTTGGATGGGTTCAAAACCGTGTACAAGAGGAATGCAGACAAAAGCGCCATTAGATGGATACCAAGAAAAGAAATGCTGCGTTTTGCACCAAGTGCCTTCGTGGTTGTTGAAGGGTGAGGAAGCAAGTAATTTGCCCGACAAGTGTTGGGACCTTGATCCAGCTGCAACTCGATGAATTCCTTCATGTTGCTATAGATACAAACGCATCATAGACAGGCATGATTGAAACAAGTACTATTTGGAAACATATAAGCATTCTTCCAAAAATATGTTTTAGATTTAACTGTACACTATGTCACACATAGTTAGAATCCAATGAGATTTTAACCAGACATTTTTACAAAGTGAAATCTTATTTAGCCACATTTCAAGTAACAATTGTTAGAGGTCAAGATAGATTGGCATTGTATTTGCTACTTGTAATTTTATTTCTGGTCAAAATTTACATGCAAAGAATTAAAATCTGAGAAATTTTAAACTTGTAATGCAACAAAAGAGAAAAGAAACAGTGACTAAAATTATTGCCTTGTATGTATAAAATTCAACTTCTGTATCCTTTCAAATTTGACTTTGTATCTCTGCAGTATATGGACTTGTAAATTGGAAGAATAAAAAATCTTCCAAGAAGTAAATGCTGTAATGTTTCTTATTCATATGTAGAAACAATGCAAAATTCCTTCTAATCAGATTATTTTTCAAAGAGGCAAAATTTAACACCTTTAAATATGCAAAACAATTATAATAATTTTTGAAGAGGTGTATGTAGATTTGGCTGTATTTGTTTTTAAAAGCAAAAGATTCTACCTAACTCAATGATCAGCAGAGGAGGTGTTTGAGGATTTAATTATATTTGTTTTAGATGAATTTTGTTATTAATTCAGTGATTCCATTTTCTTTTCTTTAGAGTTTATATATTTTTAGATTATTATCTGCACACAACTGTAGAAGTTATTTCTAATTAATAATACAAACCATTGCTGCTATTGCACATGAAGTAAATAAGAGCATTTTGTTACATAGTTTTCAAGCAATTCTGATGTAGATTACATTGAAGGAGATCATTTAAAATAACCCAGACATTGCCACCATGTATTATTATTACTACTAAATGCATAAAACTCATAAACTAATTCCCTAGCTAGTGGAAAAACTGAGCTAATGCATTTTTCATCAAGTAGTTTGCAACAATGCCATTTGTTCTCTCTGTTGGATGGAATGAGTCCCAAAATACATATCTAGAAGCATCCATACAACTGAAAATACTAGCCCTGCTGCATGCATATCCCATCTCAAACATTCCAGTAGCACAACACGCCATTGAAGTCACTTGAAACCCTGCACGCATGAACATATCCCGAAATTTCAACTAGTACGTCAAGATCATATATCACAAATATTCATACAAAAATATAACAGTTCTGTTATGTCAACTCAGTTGATAGTTATGTAAGAACATCAGATACAAAAATGTAACAATTATCATGAACTTACCATATTGTGCTGGCTTTTTAACAACACTTAGCAAAATATCATATGGATTCGAAAACACCAATCTAATCCCAGGAAGGTCCTTCTTCAGTTTTGTGGTCAACTTATTAAGTTTATCATTAAACTCCAAAGCAATATTATTGTAATTGGACACACAATCATTCCCACCAGCAAAATTTGTGGTTCTCTCCAAAGGCAAGCACCCCATTGGAGGTAAACCTCCTAAGGATATTTTCTTAGCACCAAGACCATAAAGTTTATGAACAAAATTTTCAGCTATTCCTGCTAGAAAATTTTGATACTCTCTTGTGTATATTGAGATGCCCTACCAGGAATTGTATAATAATTCTCTAGAAAATCATTTGTTCCTAGACTTATTATGTATACTGATTTCGCAATAGTTTCTTTCGCCTTTTTTTTGCCAAGATATGCACCTAGCTTTTTTTGGTATTCCTTGTAGTACTCCAATTGCTTCCATAATGGTATAACAGACTGAAACAAGAATTTCATATAGTTAATAATAGTCCTTTTGCAGACACATACTATGAAAATATATATTTTGTACCAACCAAAGAATAATGCTACACATTCACGTAAGTGTGAATTGAAAGTGTATATACCAGGACATCTGAAGTGGCGTTGTCATAACCCGTAGCAGCCGAAGCAAAAGTGACACCAGTAGAAAACTGTGAGATGTTATAGCTAGTGTCCAAGTAAGCTGGTATATATGGTTTGATTCCAAATGCTTCTGATAAAAAATCAGTTGCGATTCTTCCGTTGCTGAATCTTCCGGTTGGCTTCCCACCCATGAAATCACGTCCATACGGCTGGAAGTTGCTCCGAGCAACAGTTGATATGAAGTTGTTGTTTCCTGCATCCACGGACGAGTCACCAAACACTATGATTGCCGGAACCTTAGCACCGATAGTGAGATCAAGACATTGAAGTAAAAGCATGCACAGAATGTTGGTCCATAGGAGCTTCTTTCCTTGTCCACCTTTCACCATTATGTGTAGTAAATAAGTAACTAACAAACTAACTAACTAGACAGTGTGACTTAAGTTGTGAGCTTGTGATGGAATAAATATTGGTTTAAAATACCAAAAATATCTAGTTGATATGAACTGTGAGACTAGTACACACCGTATGAAAGTGGTTAGAGTTTAAATTTGACTTGCTTTTGGAGTCTAGCAGAGAAAAAGGGAGAATTCACCTTTTAGGCTCTACAGTTCTTGTAGAAATCAGTCACTGATTAAGAATTGTTGAAGTTGGTATGTAAACTTGGTTTTTTGAACTACTCGTCATTTATTACATGGAGGTTATTAACCAATAACATGGTTAAAAGATGAAATATTAATGAAATTTGGTTTTTAGGTGAGTGAGTTGTTGGGAATCATAACTAATGTTTTTGAGAGCCTATAAGGTGAGAGTAATGTGGTTTTATAGTGGAATGAGCATAGTACACTTTTTTCTGGTTTACATATATATGGAATGCGTATGAAGGGTTAAGTTTATGTGGAAAGTGTTTGCTTGGTAAGTTTTCAGCTTTGGTGATGTAGGCTTTTGAAGAAAATTTAAAGCAAAGGCAAGGTGAGTGGGTGAATTTACTATCAGTGTCCCAAACACAACGTATCTAACACATTAGAGGACCACGTAGCCTAAGAATTTGTACACTTTGAATTTATTGATGTGTCAATAAATAGTTCACGCATTTATTGTATGAATAAGGTTCTTAAAACTTTTGCTTGAGTGTTTTATGAATAATTAAGAGATAACGAAAAAGTAGTGAAATGTCTCAACAAAAAAAAATAAAGAAAGAAATGCACAAACAATCTTGAGCACAATATAAACTGTATTATTGACACTTGTCTACATAGCCTAATCTATGTTGAAGCTGGTATTTATATTGTTGGAGTTTGTTTGAGTCTCACATTGCTTAAATTTTTGGACTGTTGAATGTATAAATATGTGAGAGCAACCTCACCATTTGAGCTAACTTTTGGGGTTGAGATCCAAACATATTTAACATGGTATTAGAGTTGGATTAAAGATTGCAATGTGCACGTTTGGCTCATGCCCACGTTAGACGTGAGAGTGGATTGTATTGTTGGAGTTTGTTTGAAGTCGCACATTGTTTAGGTTTCCGAACTGTTGAATGTATAGATATGTGAGGGCACCCTCACCCATTGAGCTAGTTTTTGGGATAGAGATCCAAACATATTTAACAATCTAAATACACCATATAGATTAGCGTCGTATTTATAAACTGATTGACAAGGAAACATAAGTTAAAGGGGGGTGTTGTGGAGAGGAAATTATCCTTAATGTCATCTTCGGAATAAACACGTCTTAAGAGGAGGATTATGGAAGGGTAGACAGATCTCCACTATTATGCATATCGAGAACATATTTGACTTACTCTTGCATCAAAGTATCTTTGTAGGCACACCTTCTCATTTGGAAAAGGAACACATACACTTCCCTGGAGTCATCTAAAGGAGAACCACGTCTTCAAAATTGAAACTCTAATGTCAAAAATGAAGGATCTAAACTCCAAAATGCATCTTTGTCAAGGAGGCATGTCAACATATACCTAATATCAAAGAAATTTTTGATAAGATGAATGTGAAATTCAAAACCTCAAAAGAAAGATAACCTCTGTCGAGGCAAAGGATCTCATATAATAAGAAAACTTATCTACCAATGACAATATTGACAATGCAACTAATCAAAATGTATTTATAGAGAGACGTCTCGAAAAACCTCTAAAAAGAAGAAATTTGGAGCAACGTGACAAAGATGTTTTTTAAAGACGAAATAAATGACAAGCTCATACTAAAATACTTTCGCCGACCGACTATGGATGAATATGACAAGAAATATAGACCCTCGAGGACCTAACCGTTTAGTGTTTGATTGGCGTTGTTGTAGGATTTTAATGATTTGAAGTGCATAGTGATAAGTTTGGTTTTATTGTTCTTAGTTGTCTAATTTTGTCATTTTATTATCTATTCTCTTAATTTTGTTATCATTTTACATTTGTTTTGCTTTTCTGTTGTGTTTGAGTATGAAGAAGAATGAAGGATCGAAGCCTATATTCAAGAGATGTGAAAACTAAGCATGAGAAATGTCGAACGTCTGAAGAGACTAAGGATGAATGAAGCAAGGATTCTCCAAAACAATGAGAATTATGATCATCGAGTAATGGCCATTATAGTCGTAATTTTCCTAGGCTTCTTAGATGACAAAAATCAAGTTTGGCGTGCAACAAGGAAGATTATGGCTTACCGGCAATGGCCATTAGGGCTATAATGCTTCTAGACCTCTTGTTTTTCTTTAATTTTATATGTTTCGCTTCCATACTTTTTGTTACGAACGTTTCATTTTCCTATAATATTTTTGTGTTTTAAGCCCACTTACTAGTGGCTATTTAGGGATTAATGGACTCTATTTAGAATTAATATAAATAGTTTCTTAGCCTTTTTTGTGTGCATAAATCATAAGAGAATAATTATGAAGAACCTTTGTATTTTTCTACTTTGCTTTTGTAATTATGTTGCACTTCAATTCCAGGTTTATATGTCTGATTGTTTTGTGTAATTATGATTGTTGAGTTATTTTGTTTGGTTAATTTTGCTGCGATGAGCCAATGTAAAGACGATCATGAGATGACATGTATTTATGATGTAAAATCTTTTATTTAACCTGTGTTACAGTGCATGTTTATGTTGTGTTTGCGTGACACACTATGTATTTAGTTGTTTAAATTCGTATTATTACCAGTTGAGATTTTAGGGTGTTACATAGTGGTATCATAGCAGGTTGGTCCATCCGGCCAGGTTGTGTAATTTTGTCTATTCTTTGATATGCGACATGTGTAGTAAACACTATCAGTACACATTTGTTTTTCTAACCGCTTGTCAGCAGGAGCGAGCCTGAAATAAGTGGGGGAGAAGCTTCTGATCCTCTAAGATGTTTCAGGTGTGGAGTATTGGTTCAGTGTTCTGCTGATTGTAAGAGTGCAGGTGTTGTCCAGGTGTGGATTCAAGATTCTTATTTTCCATTCAAGTTGATGTTTCTTTGAGAGAGAGAGAGAGAATGATAATATATTTGTGATGTTTTCTTCTATGGGAGTGGAGAACAATGTGACTACTAGTGATATGCCAATGGTGTGTGATTTTCCTGATGTTTTTCTTAAAGATATATGCGACTTGCCTCTAGAGCATGAAGTTGAGTTCGTCATAGGCTTAGTACTTGGTACTAGCCCCGGGTCGATGACGCACCTTACTTCTTTAAGCTTCTGCGCCGTCCCGATTTTGGGTTGAGGCTCTTTCCACATTCATATTCTTAATCAATCGTCTTCCTTATATGATTATTAATTTTGATTCTCCATTCTTTCATCTTTTTAAAACCCAACCTAATTATAGTGATTTACATACTTTTGGATGTATGTGTTTTGTTCACTTACCTCTGTTTGAACGAAATAAGCTTGGAGCACAGCCTGTTCAATGTGCATTTATAGGGTATAATAACTCTCATAATGATTTTGTGTGTTATGATGTCTTTACTCCTCTGCTCAAGAAATATGGAACTATTTGAAGCGTATTTACAATCAAGACAATACAAATAAGCGTTTTCAGTTGGAGTTCGAAAATAACCGCCACAATCCAGTGTTTTTGTAGTGAGTTTTCCACACGAATACCTACTCTTTTAATACAACAAATTTATTCCACACCTTATTATCGTTAAGAGTTCCTAGATTTCTAGATACCGATAAAACAACATTCCGATTTAACATAATAACATTATTTTGAAAAAATGAGTCTCTTTGTTCACAAAGGGTGGCTATAATGCTCATGGATGAGCCCAAATCAACTAGTGTTTTGCCAATGTTGACATTCCTATAATGACAGAATGTAACTCTCCCGGGATCTATTACTTTTGAGGATAGTTCTTTGAATGATAGCACTACAACTAACATCTAGGTTAGTGATCTCTTGATTTGTATACCTCATTTTCTTTGTGAGAATATCCTTCATGAACTTAGCAAAAGTTGGAATTTGTTCAAGAGCTTCGGAAAATGAAATATTTATTTGTAACCGACTAAATATATCCAAAAACCTTGCATAATGCCCCACATTTTCTTTCTTGGTAGGAGAATGCGAATAAGGTAGGTGTTCCACGAGAAGATTCTTCATTATCCCGTTTTCCTCTTGAGAATTTTGAGCTTTTTTCTTCTTTTCATCACTCTTTTTCTTTTCTAACTCGTCTTTTTAAATTTTTTATTTTCATGTAAATCTCCCTCTTTATTTTCTTTTTCTTTTTCCTTCTTACCTTCTTCATTTTCTTCCTCTTGTCTTTGTATTACAATTTGCTCTCTTTCAAGATTATCACCAATGCCTTTGCCAAATTCTTTATCGCTCCAAGTTAAGATAGATTTGCAATGTTCCTTTGGATTAGTTTCAGTGTTAGGAAAAAAATGTTCCTCCTTGTTGCACAACTAATTGCTTAGCTATTTGACCAACTTAATTCTCTATATTCTTGATGGCCGCATCAATGCTCTTTTGATTTTCCATTGAAATTTGCTTAAATTGATCCAAAGTGTTCTCAATATTTGGATTTCTTTCTTATGACCGAGGATTCGATTATAATTTTGATAAGGATTTTGTCTATTGGATGGTCCTACGGTCTCCACCCTTGGCCATATTGAGCATTGTTCCTCTTTGTTGATAGCGGGATTATTTTGTTATGGTGCTTGCCTTTGTTGATTTTGATTTTGATTTCCCATATAGTTCACCTCTTCATTTTCAGTACTATAACATGTAGCATGATCTCCATTGCAAAGCTTACAAAATGCAACATATTGATGTTTGTTGGAACTTGAGCACTGTTTGAGTTGTTGGAAGCTTTAACATTTGCTTTGTAAGTTCTTCCACTTGTTGAGATAACAATTTGTTATGAGGCAAAATTGTTTCATTTGTTCCTAATTCAATTATTCCAACTTTCTTTTGTGAAGGTCCTCATTTGTGTTGAACTTGGTGATCATTGAGTGCGATTGTATCAATAATTTCTATTGCATCTTCTCCACTCTTTGACATTAGATAACCACATGACTTTGCATCCAAAAGAAGCTTTGGTGGTGGTTGCATTGCAAAATATATGAATTTGAGTAAGATCATCAAAATCATGGTTGTGACATCTTCTCAACATAAACTTGTATGGCTTTCAACTTTCACAAAGTAATTCACTTGAACCTTGAGAAAATACATGATTGAGTTTTAGCCTCCATAAATCATTGTGTAGAAAGAAACTATCAAGAAAATTTTCCTCAACCATATTCCAATCGGTTATAGTCGAGTTGGTTGATCAAGATTCCACTCTTTCGCTTTCCCTATCAAATAATGAGGAAACAATCTCATGAAAAGTCGTTCTTCTTTTGCTTACGGAGCTCCAAATATACCAAAAATCTCATAGAACTTGGTAGGGTAAGTATATGGATCTTAATGGGCAACCCCTATAATAGGATTTGCATACAAAATTTGGAGCAACCTGTCGCATCTTGAATTTCTTGCATTTTGTGCGGTCTAACAATATGAGCATTTCTTCTTGGGTTGTTGATACAATATCCTCTTTCAACCATGGTTCAACAATGGCTTCTTCTATAATAGGAGTTGTTGAAGAAGTTGAAAGAAATTCCTTCTCATAGGTTCCTTTGCTTAGCTAGTTGTTTTCAATTTGGTTTTGTTGTTTTTCCGAGTAGTTCTTTCAATCTTAAAATCAAAATGAAGTTGATATTTGGTAAACTTCCTCGCATAAATAGAATTCTGAACTACTAGCCACACAAATGAACAAACACAAGGGATAATGAATATGCTAATTTATAACCGTGGAAAATGATTTTAAAAAATAGAAAATGTTGCAATGTTTGCAATATCTAAACTCCAATCCCCAACAATGCCTCCATTTTGATGAAAGTAATTTAGGTGGATAAGTATTTTGTATCGTCTCCACATGGTTAGTGAGATATCATTGTCGTTTCACATTTAATACAATTTTAAGAAATTTTTTATAAGGGTAAGTATCAATTGCATTAAAAACATGTAACAACGGTAAAATATTAAGAAATTAACGGGTAAAGAAACATGTCAGGATTATATTTCATTAACCTATTTCATATGTATTCGACTAATCTAGCATGTGAACTTCGTTATTAATTGATATAATCATGTATCACTAATCAACACTGCTTATGTCTAATTGGAGTTGCAGTTTTTACCGTATTGTTAATCGATGATCTCTCAACCTTTTAAGAAATACAATAACATTAAGACTTGATACAAGTGAAAATATCTTGCTTTGCCCGACGATAAAAGTCTCGTATGATGAGCTTCATGCTTCAAACCTCGCCAAGCGACCATGCCACTTTTTTCCACGAGAAACTTTTTGTTTTTCCTTCTCTTGGTCTTGCTGGGCGAGCTAGCCCCTTTCTCGCCCTTTGCTTGCCTGGCGAGCTTGCTTGAATTTCTCTTCTTATCTTTTTGCCTTCTTATTTGATTTGCTTACTTTTCTAGTTTGTTGTAAGGATTTGCTGCATTCTTAACACACAAATAAAAAAAACCACAACTAAATACACATAAGGCTACATTCTAGCAAACATGGAGAATTCATTTATCGAAAACATTAAATGGAGCTTAAAAATGCCAAGTTTTCATGTGGAATTATAGTCATATTTAGCACTTATTAGCAACAAATCTCATTATCAATCATCCAAATATGGTACAGTCTATCTTTGGTGACTATCTTCTCGGACAAGCTAACCACATCGCAAACATTAATCTTGGTCGGACCATATTATTGCATAACATTTTCCTCCAGTTCACATCTTAATAATCATTTTGAGCCAAATACATAGCCTTTTGTTGAATTTCTTGGTGGTTCATATCCGCCACCCTTGCATCTCGAACCTTATCTTCCTACTTGAATATTGCTTTTAGAATGCATTAGAAGTTAGGCTTAACATTCATATTCATCATGTGATATGTTTTATGTAGTAAGTATGAATGAACTTGGCCCATAAATTGCCACCTTCCTACTAATATTTCAGGAGTTTCATCAAATGACTCGGTTCCACACTTAAATATCAATGATACTCAATCTTCCTTGCTTTTTGGAGTACACACTTGTTTCAAGCTATTGAATTTTGTTCATTTCCTTTCCACATGTCCACATAAAAGGTCTATATAATGCTTCAATTTTATGTATGACCTACTTTGGGATTGGAAAACATCTCATCCAATAGCTTATTATAGAAAATGTAACACTTTTAATGAGTTCTTTGTACTCGATGTGAGATATTTTCTACAACCTTATCCACTAGGCTCATATAATGGTGACTAACAAGTTTTTCGGTAGTCAAAGGGACTCTAAGGTATCTGAAGGAAAAGGTTTCCTCACTAAAGCTTGTCATCTTGAATGATATCTCTCTTTGTTATCCAAACCACCAAAGTAAACCTTACACTTGCTAGGATCCACCTTAAGGCAAATAGAGTTTGAGAACTTCCTAAAAGTGTTCATCATGATTTTAATGGATTTGTTGTCTCCTCGTCTTAGCGGTCATCAACAAAAGAAGTATTGATAATTTGCGACTTTTCACACTTTCCATGGAAGTTAAAATCGATTTTTCCTCATCTTACGTAAGGCTCTACTAAATTACTCCATGACTATCACAAAGAGACATGGAGAGAAAGGGTCTCGTTGTCTCATCCTCGCCTATAATTCATGATTCGAGTGAACTCTCCATTAATGGAGAACATGAAGACACAATAGATACAATCAACATTATCAATATATCAAATTGATTAGGAAAATAGTTTCATTCGAATATATTTAAGAGCTTTCAAGTCCGAGCATCATAGGTCTTCTGAATATCAATTTGAAGTGTACATATAGGGGTTCCTCCTTTCCTTGCATAGCCCTTGATCAATTCATAAGCCAATACAATTGATTTTCACCTAGGAATATGAACACTTAGTATGCTAAGCTTAGTTATGTTCTTCATATTTAGGATGTTCCCCATTAACTTAATTTATTCTTAAATTAAAAAATATCATCTTTTTATTTAAATTTGGAGAACTTTTTATAAAGCTTCCAATAATAACCACCACAATCAGGTGTGTTTTTTTTGAAGTGAGTTTGCCACACGAATATCAACTCTTTCAATACAACAAATTTATTCCACATCTTATTATTGAGTTCCTAGATTTCTAGCTACCGATAAAACAACACATACCGATTTTAACATAATAGCACTGTTTTGAAAGAAAAAAAGAATTTATTTGCTCACAAGAGGGTGACGCTATAACGCTCATGGTTGATAATATTTCTGCTATAAACCTTACTAAAAATCTCATTGCACATGGGAGAAATCAGCATATTGGGATGATGTTTCACTACTTGAAAGAACTTGTTAGTGAAGGAATATTGGGATGATGTAATATTGGGATGATGTTTCACTACTTGAAAGAACTTGTTAGTGAAGGAATATTGGGATGATGTTTCAATACTTGAAAGAACATGACAGTACTTAGTTGCAGCTTACCGATATTCTTATTAAGATTGTTCCGCGTCCATGTCTTTCATTTCTTGTTAGTAAATTGATGCTCTTGTTAGTAAATTTTCAAGGGTTAATAGCACTTTTGCCCCCCTTTCATATAAGTCATTTCTGATTTACCTCCCTTAATTTTTTTTGTTGCAAAATAAACCTTTGCCAAACGAAGACTCTGTCGTTTTAAACAAACCTTGATAAAAAAATACACACGCTATTTGCTTATATGACACGCTGATTGTGTATTTCTTTTTTGTTTTTTTATTTAAAATATGCTAAGATAGAAAAGCTAAAACTTTTGTGGACAAGGGGAACTGAACCCACTCCCTCCATACTCCTAACATAAGACATAAGACACTACCACTAAGTTAATAAAGTATATTTGATTTATATTGCTACTTAAATGTATATATTAAATGATAGAGAAATACATAAATTTAAGTGCAGATTTTATTATTTATGAATTTAAATGCAGAATTTTATTTTAATATTTTCTCATTTAACCTTTAATTTTTGTAACATTGAATATTCTTTGAAATAAATATATTATTAAAATTATATTGAATCAAACATAAATGTGTTTTAAAAAATAAGTTATTAATTGATAAAATTATTTTAAAATAAGTTATCAACAAATATATATATATTATGTTCTCAAAAATTAAAAATTCAATTTTATTCTAAAAATAATAATTTTAATATTTTATTAAAAATTTGTCTTTTGATACATTAAAATTAATATATTAAAATATAAAATAATAAACTCTACAAACTAAAATTTGATATTTGTTGTTCATATTTGTTTAATATTTGATATATATATATATATATATATATATATATATATATATATATATATATATATATATATATATATATATATAAAATGAAATATTATTAAATATAAAATAGTTTAAACAAAAAAATATAAGATGACCTAGGTAGGTGCATATTATTAAATATGAAATATTTTAAACAACAAATATAATACAAACAATTAGTAATGTATAGCTTTAATTAGCAAACTAAATCAAAGAGAACAATATGGTCTAGTAGTAGCTGCCTCTTGCCTATAATAATAAATATAATATCAAGGTGTCAATTAAAATAAATATAACATATCCACGTCAGCATATGTTAAATAAAAAAAACATAATCAACGTCCCACATAAACAAATAGCGTGTATATTTTTCTATCAAGGTTTAAAACGAAAGAATCTTCATTTGGCAAAGTGTGTATTTTTCTTTCAAGATTTAAAATGACATAATCTTCGTTTGACAATGTTTGTTTTACAAAAAAAATTACAAGGAAGTAAACCAAAAATGACTTATATGACACGAGGCAAAAGTGCTATTAACCCAATTTTTAAACTAACAAACTAATTAATAAATAATTAATTTTCATTTAATTCATAAATAATTTAATAATAAAAATAAATGGGTTAAATATATAACACCCTCCTGCAATGTTAGCGAAATTTATTTTTAATCCCTGGTAATGCTTTTTTTTTTTTTAAAATTCCCCTCGTAATATTCAAATTATGTTACTTATGCCCCTAATTGCCATATTTCACTAAAAATTCCTTTAATTTTGTCACCTTGTGACTTTTTTTTTAATTACTTTTTAATTCACGTTGATTTTTTTTAATATTGAACTTTTTTTATTTCTTTTAATTTTTAATTTTTTTATTACTATTTTTTAATTTCTTTTTAAATATTTAAATGGAATTATTTATTATTATTTAAGTATAAAAAAGAACCTACTAAAAAACATATTCTCCAACTAAGATGATTCGAACTTGGTCCCTTAAAATTATAGAATGATTTTGTACCACTAGACTAGACTTCTATCCATTTTTGTTAATAGCTTTCACACATACATATATGACAGATGGTAATGTGCATCCAAAACAGTCCCACAGTTAAATATCAGAAACAATTTACTGCTAATTTTGGAGAATGATTTCATAAACACTATAATTAACTACAATATTCCCATGCTTAAAACATTTACAGTATATACTTAATCAATAAATTAGCAGAATATTTATATTCTCATGCTTAGAATATTTCATCATCACTATAATTAACTACAATATTTATATTAACTTTAATATCATCATGTTTTTTCTTTCTTCATGCAATAAATTGTTAAGATGAAAAAGTGAACAAGGGACAAATTGCATTTTCATTCCAAATATGTTTATTGTTAGTCAAACATCCCCCACCCCAACTATTTCTATTAATACAACAATATTTCTATTAACTTGTGGTGATATTTATACAACAATATTCCAAATATTCTTTTTCTTGTTTAGTATTCTTAACTTGTGGTGTATTTTCATTGCTTGATCAGGTTGCAATAATGAAACATGTTGCCATCTAAATGTGGTTGTTGCAAGCATATTCATCAATGGAGATGAAACCACTGCCACTGCCAATGGTGTTGTTGTGTAGCTAAGCATGAATATGAAAAATAAATGCATGGTATTTGGTGAACAAAGTAAATGCATGGTTGTTGTTACTGTGTGTGTAGTATGTACAACTGAAAGCAACAACAGTTGTTGGATGCAACAAGAATGCTCCGTACGTCTCCCAAAGTCCAAGTGTTTATGAATTACTTCCATAAACAAAGGAGAGAAGAGAAAGATATTATACTCCAACTCTTTGTTATTGCAAACAAGGTGAAGCTTACTTTGAATCGTTTGAAGAACTTTTTGAATAATACAGAGAACACTGTTACTAAGATTGCATAGACGAATAACTTATAGCTTCAAAATTAAAACAAATATATTAGAATAAAAAAAATTGATAATGATACACTATTGTTTTTACCATATTCTTCTGGTATTACCTTGTTAATGTTATGAAAAAGGTACTTGTGAAAAGGCTTATGGTTGATTGTGGTGGACAGTGTTTTGGTGAAGCTGAAGCTAAAGTTACACATTAATTTCACTTATTTCAGTATACACTCCATATCATTACTTTTATTAATTGCATGCATCTTCCAATAAACAATAGATAACTATTATGTTAGAAAGCTTACAATTCTTTCATATGGTCTAATGGTAAACCAACGCCCATGTATGCTTCAGTTTGAATCCTAGTGCAAACAAAATTTTGAATATTTTACATTTTGGAATTAAAATCAAAATGTCATATAAAAAAAATGTCCATTTGAAATTAAAATAAATAAAAATCAAAGTATGTAATATAAAACAAAAAAAATTATAAAATAAATAAAAATTAAAAATAAAATAAAATATAAATTAAAAAAATCCACATGGATTTTAAAAAATAATAAAAATTAAAAGAAAAGCCATGTGGACATGACACATCATCAAAAATAAAGATTCTACGATGACGAGTCAGTAGAGGGGTCAAATAAACCGAATCTAAATATTATAAGGAGGGAATCTAAAAAATAAATCTTTTATAGGGGGTTAAAGCAAAATTCGATAATGTTACAGGGGGTGTTGTATATTTAACCCAACATAAAATAAGTATGATGAAAATTTTGGAATTGAATGTTCAAATATATATAACAACAGAGCTTCATTCCTCAACAAACTCGTTTCTGTCTAAGCGTCTTCCTTTTCAATCACCGTGATTTTCAATTCCTTCATCATTCATTACCAATCATTTGCAAAGTTTGCTCCTTTCTTCGCAGGTCAATGGATTCAGTCAAACTCAATCCTCACAATGTACGTTTGATTCATTTTCAACGTTCTTGCAATGATCATATTTTCAATGTTCTTGCAAATTTGCAATGTTAGTAATTATGATTCACAATGTTGATTATTTTAGGTTTTAGATTCTTGTTCCTAACCCTAGGTTCGATTTTTCTTTAATTCACACCTTCATTGTTCATGCAAAAAGATGCAAAAATGATGTTTTAGGAGATTCTTGTTCCTAAACAGAATTATGCAGATGTATTCTTGTGTTGATTGTCTTCATTAATGGTGATACTATGCATGATCTTATTCTTGTTTTGATCGGATAATATATGTAACTATTATTTTGTGATAACTATTTTGATCTTGTTATGATGAGTGTTTTACCTTTAATTTCCACCTACATTTAATGTTCATGCAAGCGATGTTTTAGGTGTTTTGATCGGTGGTAATATAGTGTACTTACTTGCATACATAAAACGATTCCAAACCTAATTTTTCCTACATTTATACAATACTATTTAGATTTGAAGTTTTCGCCATCAATTCTATGGAATTTTGTTATTGCCGATAAGGCTTTCATCTTTTGCTTTACGGTGAACAAAGCTCACTTGTCATCCGTGATGATGTGATCGACGCGTGCGATGGTTTTAACAGAAAAATCATTCCTAAGCAAGCCAAGCTTTGAATTTGAACAACTTAAAGAGCTCTTGAGCTCCGTGAAGTTTAGTGAGATATCCATTGATTCAATTATCTCCACCCTATCATGGGCTGGAGAAAATCCATCTATCTGTTGCAAGTTTTTGGAAGCAAAACATCATTGGAACCTATTCGATCAATTGTTGTTCTTGCTCCTTATGTGCCAAACTAGTTTATAAAAAGTGATATACTTAGGATACACGGATTCGAAATAATGGATGACCATGCAAGGCTTCCACATCTTGTCAATCCAATTAACTTCAACTAGGTTAATGCAAGTTTAGTAAGCAAAATTCAGAAGAAGCATGTGGGCAATGAGGTGCCATTGAAACATGATAAGGACAAAATGATGTCAATGATGTAATAATAATTCCTTTTCCTATGTACATTTTTTTATGTAGCATATTAATGCACCGCTAATCCTAAACTGTGTTTCTGCATATTGCTAAAGTTTTCTTCTCTCAATTTGATGGAATCTTGATGGGTCCTGATAGGCACCTCATCTCTCGGTTTATAGTGAGCATAGTTCATTTGTGTTACAAGATGATACAATTGATTTTGGTTCTTCTATAGTGGTTTTAAGTGAAAAACCATTCTGAGGAAAAAGCCTTGCGATTCTAAAAAACTCAAAAACTTATCTGCAATTTACTAAGGTGTCTATAGACACCACTCTCGCCACCCCGTCATGGGCTTCTGGATCAATCCACCTATCTATGACAAGTTTTTTTTAAAATAAAACACAATACTAGAACCTATCCGATTAATCGTTTTTTTGCTCCCATTGGCCCAAGCTATTTTATAAAAAGTGATATCCTAAGGATACACGGCGGCGAGCTAACTCTTGATGATGTAAATCTTCCCTCTATTGTCACACCAATTAACTTCAACAGTGTTAATACAAGTTTTGTGAGCGGTATTCTGAAAATGTCAAATGACAAAATTAATGCTAAAGGGTGGTAATTGAAGCATAAGAAAGATGTAGATGCAGCTAAAGTGAAGATTCCAAAACCAAAATGTTAGTCTTAGATAGTGAAAGAGGTTATGTTACTTACTTTAGACTGACATGGTTAATTGCCATGTTAAATAATTCTTGTTTTCTACTTCTTTTAGACACATGAGATACAAAATTCAAACATATATGCATTGGACTTTCTTCCTATGTTGTTAATTTTTCATGCTTTTTGTTCTTGCACCATACTACGAAATGTGATTGTTTTTCCATTTCCGCATAGCATTTTTGTTGGAAATATGTGGATGGAAGAAATAAAATTGAAATGTATGTAGCTAAGACTCCTTAAAATTTAAATGCCTATTATCTATGAATTATGCATAGAGTATTTACTGTGTTGATAGTGTTTTCATTAATGGTGATATTATGCATGTTGATAATGTTACTGTTTTGGTGGGATAGAATTTGTAACTATTATTTTGAGATAATTGTTTTGATACTGCTATGATGAGTGTTTTACCTTTAATTGCCACCTACATTTAATGTTCATGCAAGAGATGTTTTAAGTGTTTTGATCGGTGGTAATATAGTGTATTTACTTGCCTACATAAAACGATTATAAACCTAATTGTTTCCTACATATAAACAATACTATTTCTGCAGATTGTTGAAATTTTTTACCATCAATTATATGGAATTTTGATAAGGCCTGATAAGGATTTCATCTCTCGCTTTTACAGTGAACATAGCTCACTTGTCATCCATTATGATATGATTGATACGCGTGCAGTGGTTTTAATAGAAAAACCATTCCTAAGCAACAAAGCCTTGCTGAATTTGAACAACTTTAAGAACTCTTGAACTCCATGAAGTTTAGTGAGATATCCATTGATTCAATGATCTCCATCCCATCATGGTATAGAGCAATCCATCTATCTGTTGTAGGTTTTTTGAAGAAAAAACACCATTGGAACCTATTCGATCAATCGTTTGTTCTTGCTCCTTATGGGCCAAACTACTTTTTAAAAAGTGATATACTTAGGATACACAACTTTGAAATAATGGATGACCATGCAAGGCTTCCACGTCTTATCAATCCAATTAACTTCAATTGTGTTAATGTGAGTTTTGTAAGTGAAATTCAGTAGAAGACTATGGACAATGAGGTGCCATTGAAACACGATAAGGACAAAAATGATGTCAATTATGTAATCATAATTCTTTTTCCTATGTACAATTTTTATGTATCAACACATTAATGCATCACTAATCCTAAATTGTATTTCTGCAGATTGCTAAAGTTTTCTTCTCTCAATTCTATGTAATCTTGATGTATCCTAATAGGCACCTTATTTCTCAGTTTTATAGTGATCATTGTTCACTTGTGTTACAAGATGATACAACTGACTATGGTTCTTCTGTAGTGGTTTTAAGTGAAAAAACCATATATGAGGAAAAAACCCTTGTGTTATTTTAAAAAACTCCACAACTAATTGAACTCAATGCAATTTACTATGGTTTCTATAGACTCCACTCTCGCCATCCCGTCATGGGCTTCTGGATCAATTCACCTATCTGTGACATGTTTTTTTAAAGAAAGCACAATATTGGTTTTATCTTGAAAAATCCTAAGGTATTCAAGCACATGTATTAAATGAGGGTATTCCCATAAGCTAATGGTAATATTCTAAAATAAGGGCTTTTAGGAAATTGAAGCCAACGTGTTTGAGATTTGGTTTTATCAAATTGAAGAATTAATGATCAAAGAGAATATCAAGCCAAAAACTAGAAGTTGAACCTTGTCAACCAAAAGTAGATAAAAGAGCATATGTTAAGATACTTGGAAATTGGTCTAGTCGACGAAAGGATGAAAGACAAGGGAATTGGTCGAAGTTGGTCTTGTCGACCAAAAGGAATTATGGACTTAGAAGAATTCATTTGTTTTAATCTTGCCAAAAGGAAGCGCATCAAAGCAAGCTAGAAGCGGGAAGATTCAAATTTCAAAGTTATTAGCAGTTGCTAGCTGTTTATAACTTGTTTAAGTACCAAATAGGTGGCGACATCCTGTGGAGCAGTTGCCTCAAGATTCAAATATTTTCCGTAGATTATGTCTAGGTAGTTACATTGTAAATACTATAAATAAGTAGATTCAGTGTAGATTTTCGTGTGTTCACTTGTATTAAAATCACTTGCCAAAACTCTGTCATTCCGGGAGCTGGGAAACAAAGAGTTACGAAGTGCTTGATGTACGTGAATCACCATCTTTATTTCAATGCAAATCTTTTTTTTTTCAATTGTCTCTTTTGAATAATTTACTTGCTTTTTGTTTACTTTTGAACAAACTCTTTACGTTATTTTCTACTTCGCATAAATAATTCAATACTCTTTGTCGGTCACGAGTCACCAGTCAGTTAGTTTATTGAGTCTTATTTCGTATGAACACCTTCTGCCGGTCACGAGTTACCAGTCAGTCCATCGAATCATAGTGTGGGAAGTTGTTATACTTGTTCCCTTGTCCATAGAAAACTGTTACTCTTGATAAGGAATTCAACAGAACGAGTATAATATCAAAATCTTAGCACATATCTTAAGATCAACTGGTCGATCTTGCGAGTAACCCTTAGTTTTTAGGGCTTTGGAAGGACCAACGATTGTTTACCATTTTCCCCAGTAAACAAATTGACACGCCCAGTGGGACAAGTACTAAGTGTGTGTTGTTAGATGTCATAAGTGTATGAGACTTATGAGTGGAAGTTTAACCAAAGAGTACAATAAACCACCAACTAGGAGATGTACACCCAGGATGACTAACCGTAACGTAGACGAAGTTCTATCATGAACTTTAGGTACAACAGACCCAATGATCTCTCAAGTTTCACCTTTGCCTCCTATAAATCCAACCGTCCCAATGTCGGCTGCAGTCACTACACCCATTCCTCAGACTCAGTCGGTGAGTCTAGGACCTACGATGACTACGACTGAAATACCCATTGTGCCTCGCTTTGGCACTGCAAATCTTGTTTATGGGATGCCGTATTCCATGATGCCAAGAAATCAGTCGACATCAAATGCAGCCGTAGTGTCAGATAATGTTCAAAATTTGAACTCTCCTTTACAAGAATCTACACTAGGATAATGTTCAAAATAAAGGAATGCCTTCTCAGCTAGTAGCACTGCCTCTCACTAATACTTTAGGAGCGGTATTAAGGCAACAAATGGATGATAGTAACCATGAATTGGTTAATATGTTAACTAATTAAATGGGTAATGTATTTAACCCTATAGTACAAGAGTCGACTGAGACTAATAGGCAGTCCGCTGAAACAAATCGACAGGTGATTGCCCAATTAACACATTTGTATAACTTTTTGGGTGCTCCCCCAACGCCTGTTCGACAGACGCCACCTATTCGACTAGCTTCCCCCGTTCAAGGAGACATGGGGGCAATAGAAGATGAAACTATCCATCATGGACAAGTTGTAGTGCCTCAGAGGAATGTTGTTGTTGACCCACCTAAAATATTAGTTAATCGACAACAAGAGGATGATCAAATTGTTAATCAAATTTGACAAAAGGATTTAGCTGTAGAGAATAATCTAACTACTATTGTCAAAATAATTGTGGCTAGGAATGGTATGAATACCACACTTCAGAGGCCAACATATTATCCCCCTTTGTCTGAATATATCTTACATATTGAAAACCCTAGAGGACGGAAAATTCCTAAGTATACCAAAGTTAGGGGAGAGTCTGGGGAATCGACGGTTGAACATATTGCTAGGTATTTAACTGAATTTGGTGATATGGCGAATAATTAAAGCTTAAGGGTAAAGCATTTTACCTCATCCCTTACAAAGGCAGCCTTCACATGGTCCACCACCTTGCCTCCAAACTCGATTGATTCATGGACTAAGTTGGAGAAACTTTTTCATGAACAATTTTATGAGGGGCATTCAAAAATTACTTTGGTCGAATTGTCAAATATTAAGAGAAGGTTTGTTGAAACTATTGATGACTTCCTAAATATATTTAGGTCATTGAAAGCAAGATGCTTTACTCAAGTGCCAAAACATGAGCTTATTCAAATGGCTGCTGGAGGTTTAGATTATTCCATTAGGAAGAAAATAGATTTGATCTTTGTTAAGAGTATGTCACAGTTAACTGATAGAGTTTGACATCTTGAGCGTCTGTGACTAGAAAAGGTCAGGCATACAAAGGCTAAAGCTAAGAAAGAAAAAGTAGCCTATATAGATTATGATGACACTAATCCCATATATGAGGCCGACTATATCTCGGCAACTGAGGCTGAGCCGACGTGGTTGAAATAAAGTCGGGGCCTATATATGAGTGTAAATCACTATTTCTTGCTAAAGGGAAAAATACTGTCGAAAACAATTCAAAGTTTCCTGCAAAAACTTATACTTTTGATGTCACTAAATGTGAAGAAATTTTTTATTTGTTAGTTAAAGATGGTCAAATTTTAGTACCTCTAAATGTTAAATTACCACCATTAGAACAACGACATAAAAGAGGTTTTTGCAAATTTCATAACTATCTTGGTCACACAACTTCTCAATGTTTTCTTTTCACGGATCTTGT
Source organism: Vicia sativa (assembly GCA_021764765.1). NCBI lineage: Eukaryota > Viridiplantae > Streptophyta > Magnoliopsida > Fabales > Fabaceae > Vicia > Vicia sativa. The sequence continues at coordinate 191,475,204 of CM038794.1, forward strand.
TCAGAAATCATTGCTGGAAGTCTGGCTAAAATTTGCTTCCAGGAAAATGAAGATTGATGCTGACTCACTCAGGCAAGAGGAGGCTCTGTTTGTTGATCCTGTTGAAATCAACAAGGTGGAAATCATTGAGTTTCCAGATGATGATATGGTCGAAGAGGGTATTGGAGAAATTCTTGACGTCGACCTAGATGATGTTTACCCTAGGCCTAATGAGGATCTGGTGGATTTCCTCTATCGTTGTAAGAATAAGGGCTCACAAGCTTGCTTGTGCCCTAGGTGCGGTGCTTTGACCGAAAAGATTGCTGCTGAAAATTTTCAGAAGCTGCAACTAGAAAAAAGGCAAAGCTAAGCTGTATAATCAAAGGTTTTCTAACCCAAGGGATCCTAGAAGAGCCATGGGAAATTCCCAATCCAAACCAAGGAGTTATATTCCTTCTGCTATTACTCCCTGAGGTACTTGGATCAAGCCTCAGGGAAGAATGGGGACACCAACTCATGGTATCGTTACTATAGATTCAAAAGGAAAGTCGGTTGTGAGCTACCGACATGAGTCCAAATCTAAAAGAAACAACCACATCTTTGAAAATTACATGGGAAAAATCCCATGACTCGGACCCAACAGAGACGCTTCCTGCGTCAAAAGCAGGATGAGAGACAACGTTTGCTGGGCAAATTGCTGCAAATAAAGTAGGCAATCATAAGCAATATAAAGTAAAGGTCGATACTACTGCTAAGGAGCGAATCAGGGAATTTGTGAATCGACCAGTGGCAAAGTGCTCTGAGGAGGCCACTGATGACTTCAAGTCTGATTCTGAAGAGAGTTTAGACATTTTAGTCAATGTAGTGTCAAATTCTGCCATGTAACACAGTGGGAGAACTGACTTGTTTGTTTTGCAGTTTATCGCAAATGTTACGGTTAGCAAGAGTCGCCACCGACTTTTCTTTTATCAATTCTGAGTACAGGAGGTAATTATGAAAAGGGAAAGTATTAGCATCCTTTTCATCCATAGTTATCTATGGGCTCTTAATTGCTTAGCTCACTTTTTGAAAACTCGCTTTTGTGTGTGAGTTGAAAAGTATTTTGCTTTGACTTCATAATGATTCTTGTATCAGTCCTCAAGAACGTATACGAAGTGTTTGAAAATATTTCGAAAGTTTAAATTTGTAATGATTCTCGTATGAATGTACCCAAAGTGTTTTTGAAAGTATTTCAAAAAGAGGAGTGAGGTGTGAAAATTATTTAAATTTGATTGGAGCAAGCAATTAAAAGTCTTATTACCTACTTAGAAGGTTGTTCTTGTTATCTTCCTTCTCCTTTAGGATAATGTTATTCATACCATTAGTTAGTAGGTAGCCATATCCGTTAGATGTGAAGGGACTGGCGTAGGGTCATCGTATGGTCATTGAAGGCAACATTTTAAGGATACCTTAGCAATTCGAAGGGACGATCATCACTTATTCGTAGGCAATAATCAAGGGACGAGATCATATATTCGTAGGCAACATCGAGGGTCATCGAGCGACTATGATTTTTATGATGATTTTGAATCGAGGGATTTTTGGTAATGGTACCCTTACGTTTGAGGGACATGACCATGTTTATCCAAAGGCAACAAGAGAGATTTCCCTAAGGGTGCAAGTGTGAAAAGTGTATTAATTTCAGATATTTTATCTTGGATATTAGGTTATCTATGTTCATTGATTAGTCTTGTCATACAAACTCTAGTTACTAGCATATATATATATATATATATATATATATATATATATATATATATATATATATATATATATATATATATATATATATATATATATATATATATATATATATATATAGGATGTAGAAAATAAAAGTGTGGAAAGTAAAGTTCTACACTATAACAAGGCTTTGGGGCAGTTACATAATAGGAGGTGCGAAAAAGGTAAATGCGGAAAGTAAAAAACCTAATTAAACTATTACATCCTGTGAGCAAATACATAATAATGAAAAATGTGCGAGAAATTTAAACTTAGCTATTACAACCTGGAAACAATTACAATAATCGAAAAAATATCGAGAAAAGGGTTAAATCGGAATAAAAGAGATAATGTTAGAAAAAAGTTTTTTAGGTTAGTAAAAGAAACTTAAATTAATAAAGAAAATTATTTTTGTATTTTTTTGGGATTGATTTTAATTAAGAAAACAAGTTAAAAGTTAATTTATGACTAATTAAGCAAATAATTTAAATAAAAGAAAAATAAAATGTTTTTTTGTGTCAAAAATTAAATAAAGATTTTTGTGACTTAAATCTGAAAAGAAAATATTTTTTAGGGTTTTTATGATAGTTTAAAAATTATTTAAAAAGAAATTAAAATAAAAGGAAATAAATAAGAAAAAAAAAAGAAAATAGGGTTAGTGAGAAAATTGCCAAAAGATAATTGAGGGGCGATGGGATTTGAACTCAGGTCCCTTGGGTGAAAGGTCAGCGTGCTTGCCATCTGAGCTACATGTGTTAGTTGTCATAGAACTAAAACAAAACAATATATAATAAAACAAAATTTTAAAATATATTTTGAAAATCAGAAAACCCGCGCAAGGGTGGGGGTCATCGTTTTCGCTGACCTGGCAAAGGTTTTACCCACGAACATGATTCGTGGCTAAACCCTTTACCTACGAACACCATCTGTTGCTATATCACCTACAAATCACAAAATCCAGAATATGCAATATAAATTGATTATGAAGCCATGGATCGATTGGAATCGACCTCCTGAACATGATGGTACCCTTGGTTTGGTCTAATTTTGGTTGTTTTGTAAAGCCCTAATTCGAAGCTATGAACCCTAGCCATAGCAGATCGTGATACCTACACTTAAACTTCAATCAAATGATCCAGATAGCATCGAAACTTCATCATAACCACAAATATATGGTCAAATTCAATTAAATATGCATGTATATGTGAAATCGAAATTCAAAAATATGAACCAAACTGTGATCGTGCTCTTGCAATTCTAGGTGCTTCGATCGATGGTTAGGATGCAACTAGCTTCAGAGAGACACGAGGAATCGATTGACAAGCTTGGAATGGTCTGAATTGATTATATCCTTGGTCTGGAAGTTTCTTGAATGTCACGGATTTTTGAAACTTGGTTAGGGTTCTTCAGCTTACAAAACCTCGTCCTGAGCATCTGGAATTCTTGTGTATATATAGTTGAATGAATTAGGTTAACAAATTTTATCAAAAATCAAGCTTTGAATGAAAAGATATTTGATTGGAAATCAACATCAAATCTTGCTATTTTTTATCTTCAATCAACTCCAATCTCATGCCAATCAGATCTTGCTCGAATTTGCCAGCTTTCTATGATTATCTTGGACTTCAAGACACTTGAATTTACAGCCTTGCACTTATCCCATTTAATTTTATATTTTATTTTAATTAAAATTGAATTTAAATGAATTGATTCAAAAATAAATAAAATAAATAAAATCATGGGGTGTGGATGGGCTTAGAAGCTCTTGACAATGTTAGAAACAAGTTTAGATTAAAGAAACATGGGCCCATTTAGAAAATTTTCAACTTTGATCAATATTTCCTTCATGCATTTCTTCAAAATTTCCATTTTTGCTCAAGCCATAACTTGCTCAATTTTTGTCATTTGGGAGTTTTCTTGGACTTTTTAGAAAGCTTAAGATGTCCTCTAAAAGCTTATTCTGGTTTCATCTTCATTGAAGCTTCCACTCTCATGTACACTTCTTTAGAAAAAGATGACTTTTGTTGACTTTTAGAAGGACCTATAATGTCTTGACCCATAACTTTCAAATGAAGCATTTTTGGACAAACCTTGTGAGAGACAAAGTTGTAGAGAATTTAATTCCCTTTAAAATGAGCTTTGGTGGAAAAATTTCTGATGAAGTGTGTGAAAGTTATGCTTGATCAAAGTTTTGTTGACTTTTCATCAAGAAACCCTAATTTAGAAACTTTTGACTTTTGACCATTCTTTGAATTGTCTTGATGAATCATGCTAAGTATTTCAGGTGCAATTAAAGAAATGAGTATGGCCCGAGTCCCGACTTGAGTAATAAGTATGGTCGGAGAAAGATGTCCTAGTGCAATTACAGAAATGAATCTATGACCAGAGTCCCGGTTTGAGTAATAAGTATGATCAGGGAAAGATGTCCTAGTGCGAGTAACAAAGTGCGTATATGACTCAAATTCTGAATCGAGAAGTGAGTTTGGCAGGGGAAAGACTTGTCATTTCGTTATGAAATTCGTGATCCAAGTCCCGACTTGAGTAGTAAGTTTGGTCGTGGAAATATTTTCCTTTATTTGTGAATTCCTAATGACTCGATACCCCTACTCGAATGAAGAGTTATGGACGTGGAAAAGCATTCACTATATTAGAGACTTTTGTGGTAACCGAAGTGTGATTTGAAGCCAATAGGCAATCATATGCTTGAGAGGAGGTCTTGTAAGATTGTATATTGATGCTTACATGATCATGGGATGGTACACCCTATAGAGTGCACGTTAATGGACATAATGCACCTTGTAGAACTGAGTTAATTCGATAATTATTCTAGAGCTCAGTGAGATTTAGCAATCTCATCCCATTTAAATTGTATTTCAAGTGGTTCAAAAGACGCTAAATGCAAATGCAAGATGGTGGTGTAAAGACTTGAAGATCTTTAGTTATCACTTTCTTTATTTTTCTGTCGTATACTCTCATGTACTCCTTTGTACGCTTGCCTACTTTTTTGTAATTTGTATTTGACTCTTGTGGAACATGTAAAATATTTTAGAACTTATATTTTATGTATGTTTTGGACGTCAAATAGACGGTTTTGATTGTATCAGTACTAACATTAAACACACCAATTAATATGATTCTAGATGCATGTTAACTGAGGTGTTAATGTACTAAACACATAATCTATAACTATATAATGGCAAAATATGATTTTGTTGTAGCATATTTTTGTTCCAATCATGACCCTTTCAACTTTTGTTTTTAATCTCAACTTCTCTTTACTAATTGTTATATGCTAATTTTTATATCTCTTTAATTCTATTTTTTAATTATTTTATAACTAATTAACGTTAAAATTAAAAATTAATACATATAAAATTTTGTTAATAGTTTCACCCACTAGAACACTAAAGAAAGAAAATAGACGTAGCAATGGCAATGGGAAGGGTACTATAGTACTTATCCCGATATTCGCAGTTAAAAAAAATCTTTGTACGTGAACCTAAATTCGTCTGGACACCAATGTTCATATCTCAATACTCGTACCTATGTTTGTTTACCCACATTTGTAGTAAAATTAAATCAATTAATTATAAAATATCATATAATTTAAGTTTTTTTTAACAATATTAAAATAATTATGGATCTTATTGTTGAATTAAGAAATAAATAAACACTTTTATTAAAATGTGTACCGGTTTAATAGCGATTTTTTTTTTTTAAATTGATAAATATGCATTATTCATATAATAATATAAATGACGTTATATAAATATATAATGCGGATACGAGACGAGGTGAGTAATAAAATATTCGTGCACACATTCATACCCACTTATTTTAATGAGTAATTACTCGTGTCTATGCCCGTACCCATTTTAGAAGCTTTTGCATTATCCATTAAAAATATATTTTACAAAAATTCATATGATATGAGCTAAATTGCACGGATATTTGAATGCAGGTCAAGACACTAGTTCTAATAGGATGGGTATTAATCAAGTTTTAATTATGGCAAGCACAATAAACTATCTTTAATAATTTTGTAAAAAAGTAGTAATTAAAAAGATATTAAACAATTAGTGTGATACTCGTGCGTCCACACGGGTACCTGTTTTGTTATTTTGTTCAATATTGATATTTTCGCAAAAGTTAATATTATAAAGAAAGATGTTCAAAATATAGAAATTTTGTCTGAATTAAAAAAATATGTAGAATGTATGAAGAAAATGTATATGGTAGATAAAATTTGGAAAACATACAAAAACATATTTCAATAAAATATATATTATAATAATTAATAAAAACATTTTCAATGATTCATATTAATAAAATATTATAGAATAAAATAGTAATACAATAAGGGATAATTATTATTATTTGGATCCAAGAAATCATGAATATTATATAATGGGTTGTTATTGTATAGGGGAAAGCCTATAATTGGATTTGTCCAATAATAAAACCTATACAGTTTAGTTTGGCCAGGCAATGTAGGTATTACGAAAATAGTAACCGGAAAGCTTGCTACAGGAGAAGATGGAAAGGTATGTTTCATGTATTTGACTTGTGCGAATGAGTTCAGATGTAATTGATTAGTTTTGTGTAGTTTTGTTAAAGTTAAATTTCAGTGTTAATTACACATTTGCGGTCGTCTTTCGCTGTCAGATATCATGGCGGCTTATATGTAGAAACAGAATGGGAAAGAGTTACTAGAGAAAATGTGGTCCGTTGTGGTTGTGAGGAGCAACGAATTGTTGAAGAATGGAAGAAGAATTTGGAAATTGCAACGTATGGGTAAGTTTCAATGATACACTATATATTGTACAAGCTAGTTTTAACTATTTTTGTTGTTTAAACATAAGTCTTGTGGCCACTTGAATGCAGTATGAGTATTATTACATTTGTGTAGAAGATATGTTGTTTGTGAAGATGACTCCGGGTGTGTTGGAAATGGAAAAGCTAAGTTATGCTTTGTTGATGAAAAAGTAGATGGTGACTGCGAGTTTGGGTGTATTGTGAATTTGAATGATGGGGATAGGTAAGTAAAGTTTATTCAGGAATTCAAAGTTGATGTCATGGTATGTATATGTTAAAGTGGTAGTTTTATGATTAATATATTGTGTTTGTTACTGATGTTTGAATGCAGTGTTGTATATCCTAAAGTCGAAAGGAGAAATTGTGTAAGGAGTGAAGGTATAGTCACAAAGTACATGAATAAGCAAAAGTACTACCTATGGGCAAAGGAAATAAAACACGGGGATACAACTATTAGAAACATGTTTGTAAGTTTAATATGCTTTGAATGAATTTTATTGATTTAATTTTTATAGGCATAATGTAATGTGTATTTATATAATGTAATGTGTTTCAATTGCAGCAATTCCCAAAGGAGATGATCAGGAGGTGTTTGAATATGGGTCAAAGGCGCATTGACTTGGGTGATGCTGACACTGGGGAAGTATATGAAAGTGAACTTCATATTTTTGAAAGGGAGTATTCAGTAGAAATGTATATCGAGAAGGGATGGTGTGAACTTGCGAAGAACATATGTCTACAAAGTGGAGATAAGGTTCGCTTCTGTATTTGTGAACGTCCATCAAGAAGTGTAGATCTTGCAGTTCAAATGGTTGCGGTGACATTGAAGAACCAATGAAGTTTTTATTGGTTACTAAAATATGGGTGTTGGTGTTGGATGGTGAAGTGTTGGTTATTGGTATAATTTAGTTGTGTTGTTTCAGAAATAAAACTTCTAAGTTAATGTTATGGTTATTTAACACCTCCAAGTAATTTGTTTGTCTCTGTTGTTGTATTCGTTGTATTTATGAATGTCAGTCTATATATTTGAATATGGATTCTATATTTATTTTAAGTATTTTAAAATTAGGTGCATTCCCTATATTAGAGGATTAATATGGTGATTTATAAGTTTTATTTGACATTTTAATTAATTAAGTTATTTTAACTTGTTAAATTATATATTTAATAACAAAATTTTGAGTACGAGATATAAAGTGATAAATTCTGTAGACACACGAAATAATAAATATTAAATATTAGTATTGATTATATTAAAAATAGTTGAGAAATTACCTATATTAATGATATATTGATAAATAAAATAAATATATAAAAATAAGTAAAACTATAATAATATACTTTTGGGTCCATATAATAAATTATTATTATAACATAAACTTATCATAGTTGTCTTAGTTTGTTTAAGTTTCATAAAGTAATTAGTGGATAGGAAGAGTGAGGCTTAAAAATGTATGAGAAAAATAATTGAAGTATGGTGGAAACTGTTCAATATAGTAGTCCTTAAGTTTTTTTTATTTATATTAAATAAGTGTGCTATGTGGTAAATACTACTTTTCATGTTTTGGTGAGTTAGAATATTTTTTGTGAAATAACAAAGGCATCGATAAACAGGGCCGTCCTAAATAATTTGAGGCCCTGTTCAAATTTTTAATATCAATCATAATAAAAAATTTTAAAAAGTCATATTTTATTCCCGATATATTTATAAAAATAATAATAATATCTAATTTTTATTAAATATATTATTATAAGATAAAATTTAACTAGAACAAGATCAAATAACCAACAATTATGTAGTATTTTCTTAGTATAAGAACTTATTAATATATAATTTAGTTATATTGTAAATCTTTAATTACAAAAAATAAATATTATGTAAAACTTATATTAAAGAAATAGTCAAAAAATTAATGAAAATATATGTCTTATTTCTAGCTGGCAACGTAACAGTTTTGGAATGCGAAGGCTCCATTAAAATATTAAAAGATTGAAAGAGATATACAAGAATCGAACCAGCGTGCTCTCTCTTGAAGAGAAACAATATTCCCGCTGCGCTGAAAATGTTATATTACTTGGATGTCAACATGTAAATATATAATAACTGTATCAATATAATTCTTAAAGCCCAAAATTAAAATTTTGAGGCCCTCCTTTTTTTGAGGCCTCTGCAATGGGCCAAGTTGCACAGGCCCAAAACCGGCCCTGTCGATAAGTCATTTCATCCTTGCTCTCGACAACAAAAGATGAGTAGTTCGAGTGTAGTATGAAGGTAACAAATTTCATTGCGGAGTTTCAATGTTAATTTAATTGTGTATTTATATAGTATATAACATTCGTTGTTGCAAGTTTTGTGAGGAGGATGAGATGAATGATGGATGCGGTTTAATGAAGAATGTGAAACATTCTGATGACTGTTGCGTTAAGGAGAATTTGCCAACTGTTGTGAAGGATTGTGTAGAGGAGGATAACATCAAAGGTGGTGGCAACATGCATGCGATTGTAGCAACAATTGGAAATGAGTGTGACACAGTGATGTTGTCATACTCTGACGGTTCAAGGTAAGTTTGAAAAGTTGTAGTTTGATATTCTTATTTCTCTGGATGATTATATGTATGGTATGGAAAATAGATATGTATTGTTGTTATTCAGTTTTTGTTTCCCATTACAACATGCGACATTCCAGAATTATCATGTAGCTGTTCATGTTGTCTGGTTTTAAGGATCATATAGAATTTGTTTATGTTTGGTGTTTAGATTTATGCTTTGTGTTTTGTTGGCAGCAATGATGAAGGAATCGATGTAGGGATGGCAAGCAGGCCCAAACCCACGGGACCCACCCGCATCCAACCCGAGTCAACGGGTGAAAACCCGAGTTGACTGGGTTTGGGTGTCACCTGATATTTCGCGTGCGGGTTTGGGTTCACTCAAACCCACACTCGAAACCTCACCCGCTTAGGTATTAAATTATATAAGCACTCTTAAACATATATAAGTGTAAAAATTTAAGACCTTAATTTTAATTGTAATGTTACCAAACTTGATGAAAAATTGTAATTTAATTCCTTAATTTCCTTGAGAGACCTTGATGGAATTTTTATGTTTCGAATTTTAATGTTGTTGTATTTTTTCTTTGGGTTTGGGTGGAAAAACCCGAACCCAACGGGTGTGGGCGTGGGTATTATTTTGCCACCCGAATAGCCTTTGGGTTTGAGTTTGAGTTCGGGTGGTGATTTCAGTTGTGAGTTTGGATAGTGTAAAACCCGCACCCAACCCGACTCATTGTCATCCCTAAATCGACGTTTATCTTGAATTAGGCGGCCAAGTCGCTCTGAATCCAACATGGTGCATGTGGAAGGTGGTAGTTGATAATCTGAAAAGTATGCAGAGAAATGTTCTTGTAAGTTCGTTATTTGTACCGTATTAAACATAATTTGATTTTTATAGTAAGATTGTTTGTTTAATTTGTTGATAATTGTTATTTAAATATCCAAGAAATTTCACAGTGGGTGATACAGAGATGTGGTTTAACAAGAAAACGGTTTATTGAATTTGTTGATTTTGGAACCGATGATTTTGGTATTTGTAATGTCCATACAAAATCAAAGGAGAATGGCGTTAAAATTTTTCCATGTGATGAATGGTATGAAGTAGCTAAAGACACGAGGCTGAAAAAGGAAGAGGTGTTGGGTTTTAATATCAAGTTTCCTCCCATTAGATATATTACTGTGACACATTTGAACTACTAAATTGGTGATGTTGTTGACATATGGTAGCAGTGGATGGTGTGGAATTTCAGTATGGTTTTTTGAGTGTGTTATTAATATGTAATTTTTGATTTTCAGTTTAAAGCAATGTTGCCACTTTAGGTTGTGGTAGTTTAAGGGTTAATGGAGGTTAGGTTCAGGGCATGTGTTGTTCGATTTTGTTTGTTTTGACTGATATTGATAAGTTTTCAAGTACTGATGTAATATGTAATGATTAACAATGTTTATGTTAAGTTTTTAATGTTGATGTAAGTTAGTGTTTTACTTAGAGGAGTCAAAAAAGTCGTAAATTACAAAGCCCTGACAATTAAGTCCTTATATGACCCTATATTTTTAGGCCCCTTGCTAAAAGAAAATTTTTTGGGCCCCATTTTTATGCCCCTCATATTATGGTGTTTTATGGGGCCCTAAGTAAATGACCTAAATTATAATTTGTTAGAAACTAAATCGTTTGAAAATTAATTTTATTTTGAAAAATAAAAAATATTTTTTTAAAAAAATTAAAAACTCACTTTATTTTTTTAGAAAATTAAAATAATCGATTATTCAGAAAATATGGAAAGTCGACTTTTTCGTAAAAAAATTGATTTTTTGGTTGAAAAAAAAATAATAGTTTTTTTTGTCTGAAAATATAAAAAGGTGCATTTTTTGAAAATAAAAAAAGTTGTTTTTTTTTTTTTTAATAAAATTTTAGATTTTTTCGGAAAAAAACAGAACTTTTATCGAAAATATAAAAAGTCGACTTTTTCAAAAATAAACCTTTTTTTCGTTGAAAATAAAAAAGTCGACTTTTTCAAAACCATATCAATTTTTTTTTCAAAAATATTAAAAGTCGACTTTTTCATAAACAAACCGATTTTTTGTCGGAAACAAAAAAAGTCGATATTTCCGAGAAAAAACCGATTTTTTATCGAAAAAAATTTGATTTTTTGTTGAAAATTTAAAAATCAACTTAAAAAAACGATTTTTTTCAAAAATATAAATCAATTTTTCTAGAAAAACAATTGATTTATTATCGAAAAAATAAAAATTCGACCTTTTCAAAAACAAATCGATTTTTTGTCGAAAATGTAAAAAGTCGATATATCCGAGAAAAAAATTGACTTTTTTCGAAAAAAATTGTTTTTATGTCGATAATTTAAAAATCGACTTTTCCGGAAAAACAACCGATTTTTTAAAATTTAAAAATTCAACTTCTCCGAAAAAGACCGATTTTTTATCGAAAATATAAAAAGTCAATCTTTTCGGAAAAAAAAAAAACGATTTTTTGTCGAAAATACAAAAATAGATTTTTTTGATAAAAAAACCGATTTTTTTGATAAAAAAACCGATTTTTTTTGAAAATATAAATAGTTGATTTTTTGGCGAAAATACAAAAAGTCGATTTTTAAAAAAAAAAATTGATTTTTAGTCGAAAATATAAAAAGTCAGATTTTTCATTAAAAAAATCATTTTTTTTAAAAAAATACAAAAAGTTGATTTTTTCGGGAAAAAACCGGTTTTATGGCGAAAAGAAAAAATGTCGATTTGTAAAAAAATTGATATTTGTCGAAAATATAAAAAGTCAATTTTTTGAAAATACAATTAATCGACTCTTTGAAAAAAGCGTTTTTTTGTCAAAAATATAAAAAGTCTATTATTACGAAGGAAAAAAATTCCGAAATACATAAAGTTGATTGTTTTCAAAAATAAAAAGTCTATTTTTTTATGAAAATAAAAAAGTTAATTTTTGATTAAAAACATTTTTTTTAAAAAAATTATGAAAAAAATTTTGTGAAAAATTTGGGGCCTTAAGTGTTACTTAAAATTTAATGGCCTTTACTTTAGAAACCCTACTTATTTTAGAGTTCATTTATTTTTTAAAATTTAGGCCCCTTATATTTCAAGGGTCTTAAAAATTAGGTTTTGTCCCTTTAAATTGATAGTTCTAGTTTTATTTATGAATTATAATGAGGTTTGTTATTTGTAAACATGAATGATGTTCAATGTTTGTGTTATTCAATCATAAATAAATGAACACGAAACACTTTTGGTTTTGTCCTAAATTCTGGTTGTTATAATGTTCATGAAAAAAATTATGAGAACATACAATATTAAATCGGGTTTTTTTATTGATTGAATTATAATTTACATGGTTGTATGATTGTTATAGAAGTGTTTAATGATAGAATGAAAGTTTTGTTGTAACATGATAACTTTTTTAAATATACAATGTAATGTGATTTAATCTTCAATGGTGGATTTTGGTAAGAGGATTCAGGTGTTGTTTGAGGTAGTAGTCTTAATGAAATAATGGTGTAGCGGTTGTATGAGTGTTTATGCTCAACTGGTTAATATAATTTTTCTTATGGGTGTTTTGATGTTGTATGAAAGTATAATATAGTTGAAGAGAAAAAGATTTTAGAATGCAAACAAATTCTTGGACTATTTTGAGATAATATTATCTTTAATATATTAAGACAGAATATACGTTTAGACATTAAATTTAAAGTAAAATTCCGTCTAAACACGTGTATCGTACATGGATTAAAGTAGTAATTCAAATTTAAAGTAAACATTGTTTGGAGTTTGAAAGAGAGATATTAAAATGTTTGTTCAGTATGAAATTTGTTTTTAATTGAATGATGACATAGTTGGTAAAATTGTTTCGATAATGTATAATATAATATACTATTGATTTAAGTCATAAGGTTTAGGAAAACATTATACATTAACATTTCTTTTGTACCCTTACCCATTTTAAAAGCCTTTATCTTATCATTAAAAATATATTTTACAAATATTCATATGATATGAGCTAAATTGCACGATACTTGAATGGAGGTGAAGACGGTAGTTTTAATAGAATGGGTATTAATCCCGTTTTAATAATTTTGTAAAAAAGTAGTAGTAATTAAAAAATAAAGTACTAGAATTTTCCAGGCGGTGTGCGTCAGCGCATGCGTCCTTCTCCCTGTCCCGTTTTCCTTTCCCTATTCCCATTTATTTCTATCTCATTTTCACCTACTTCCATTTCTTCATCCTTTATTCAATTCTTCTGCTCCTTAGCTTCAGAACCCTAAGGTAATTCAATTCTCTTATTCATTATTCGTTTCCGTAATTTCACTTCTCATCATCGCACAAACTAAATTAAACATTGCATAATTCTCTAATCTTCATTCCTTTCTCGTTTTTGCTACCAAATTGTCATTCTTTTGGGTTTTTTCTAATTTCCAGAATTAATTGTACTGATTATCAGTTTGATTTCTTGATAAGGTTGAATTTGGTCAAGTTTTATTGTATTTGTGATTATATGAAGCTATCAACTGTTCTCTATTAGCATTGTTCTTGAATCTGGGATAACTTTATTATGTCATGATCATGATGTTGAATCAGTAGTGGTAAATCACCTGATATGTTTGAATTCTGTATAGATTAAATATGCACACTCCATCAAGCCTTGTCAATATCTCGGTTACTTGGAGGGGAAAAAAGTTTGTTCTAGACATGAGTTTGGATGCCACTGTGAAGGACCTAGGGGAGGAATTGCAAAAATTAACAAATATCAGAGAAGATACCATGAAGCTTATTGTTCCTCAGGTTGCTGGCAGAACATCTAAACTGCTGGCTCCTTTTCAACAGAGCATGCAGTTTTAAGTTTAGAAGCTTCCATTACCCAGGTATTATCTAGCCGTGTGAGTCAGGATAGACCATTATGGTGTCTCTTGATCCATGTAGAAGACCCCCACTTAGTGGCAAAAGGCTCTGGTTGTTTGTTATTGTGTTATTCACATAAATTATTGTTTTTCCTTTCCAGACCAAGTCAATTCTAATGATGGGCGTATCAACAAATGAGGTCGAGGAAGTTCTGAAAAATGCCGAAGCAAATTTAAGAATAGCAGGATTTGAGGACGAGGAAAAGAGACTGAAACAGAAAATTTCACATGGACCTCGTGTTTCATTGAAACTTCCCCAAGGGCCTTATATATTTTGTGAATTTCGCACTCTTGAAATTCCTGGATTGAAGGTATTATTGTACAATATGATTATTGAATCGTTGATTATTAATTTTGGGCTCAAGAAGAGAATCATCTACCATGCAGCTCCTATTTTATCTTCAATAGTTCCTCATGCACCTGCATTTACTTTGTTATTAGTAATTTAGTATAGTGTTTTGGCAAAAAAAGTCATACATTCGCTTTTGGACTGGGAAAGTGTAGCTTATGCATATGACATTTTCCCTGTTAAATCTTGTTAATGGTTATTGCTTATTCATTGCTTTCTTTGCCACCCATCTATTTCTAAAATTTGATGGAGGTTTCTCTACTTATGGTTTTTGCTTTCCGCTACCTTCAGTTGAATCCCCCTCCGTCTGAGGCACTGAAAAGAATGCATATGCTTGCTGCTGATCCTGGAATTGTTGCAGTCATGAACAAGGTACACAAATACATTTAGACATAGTTATATATATTCGTATCATAATGAGAGTATGGTGCATATCCTGACAAATGTTTGGTTTGCATCTTATAGCATCGTTAGCGTGTGGGAATCATGACTGAGATGGCTCCCATTGGTTATGTTGGTGTCAGCCCAAAATGCATTCTTGGTTTTAACAAGGTATTGGAATCTTCAAGATGAGGAAGCATGGTATCTTAAGTATCCACTTTTATTCTTTTGTTGATTTCTCTTATTTTCATTCCTATTTACAGAATCACGGAGAGGAAATATCATTGCGACTTCGAACCGATGACCTCAAGGGTTTCAGGAAATATGAAAGCATTAAGAAAACTCTACTGCATGAACTTGTAAGCTATATCACGCACCACAATTATCATGTTTTTTTTTCTTGATCATAAGCATTTTAAATAACAGAAAAAAATATAAGGCACACATGTCACTTTGTGACTTGAAAGTTATTAGAGTAACCCGTGTTTCTTTTCAGGCTCACATGATATGGTCTGAACATGATGCAAACTTTTATGCTCTGGATAAGCAGGTGCATTCACTTTCTTGAGTATTTGGCTATTAGTCTATCATTACATTCTGATTTATACCTTGCTGATTTAATTTTTTTTTTCTTTGACAGTTAAATCAAGAAGCTGCTAGTTTAGACTGGACCAGATCTGCAGGCCACACTTTGAGTGGAGTGAGGAGTTCTGAAACCTATGAAGATGATTTTATAGCAGACGACAATAGCAATATTCCTCAGAAGCTTGGAGGTAATAGGTCAGACCAGC
Source organism: Vicia sativa (assembly GCA_021764765.1). Lineage (NCBI taxonomy): Eukaryota > Viridiplantae > Streptophyta > Magnoliopsida > Fabales > Fabaceae > Vicia > Vicia sativa. The sequence goes on from CM038794.1 coordinate 191,490,742, forward strand.
TAATGAGTGCTCGTGAATCTTCAGTTACTGCTGCTTACCATAGGATGGCTAGTGTTATCTCTAACAAGCTGGGTGAGTCTGAAGTAAATCAAGAGCCGGACCGTGATCATTCCAATGCTAATATCATAGAAAACCCGATCATATGGAATCTTCTTCTGAAGAAATTAAATATACTGACACACCCATCATTATTGACGGAGAACTTAATGAGCCCGACCCCGATGATCATATTGAAAATGTAATGAAACATGAACCTGATCCCGATGATTCTTATCATGGTAAAGCTATTCTTTTTTACGTTTGTCCAGAAACTACTGATAGAAGGACTGTATTTAACCAAAAGCCTATTGATTTTGGTGTAGCAGAACCTTTGCATTCTCAGACTGGTACAGTGAATATGGATGCAACTTATCCTGATGCAAATGATTCAGATACATTGTTAAAGTCTACTGCTCCAGCAATTGGTAAGTGTTCTCCAAAAATAGGTAGTTTAGATAAACACGTCATCATTCATAAACTTCACAATATTGAATTGGTGGAAAAAATAAACCGCTCATAATAGACTGCAGCTGTCAGGGGAGCCCGCCTTGGAAATAAATTAAAGAAATAAAAATAATTTCATTGCTTGTTTAAAAATGGTGGGTATTGGGAGAAATATCTCTCTTCCACGGATTTCCCCTTTCACATCTGGACACTTGTTAGGTCTTCTTGAGATATAATTATTTGGCTTACCCATCTATCCCACTATTATATATAACTAGTTTCCGTTAACCAACTATTTTGCTGTCTAAACTAACTACTCTCTCTTCTCTTTTTTCCTCAATGCAACTAACTATCCTTCTCTCTTAATAATTTGTTGATTCAATTGGTTTCTTATTGCCTCTCAATGTCGAATGACACGTAAATGACAGCTGCTCATATGATGAATTTGTTGTAGAAATAAATATGACGGCAGAACCTGATCCTGATGACAGTGTGGTTCCCACACCAAAGTCATCTACATTGCAGACTGATGAGCCAGATCCCGATGACCAAGGACTCCAGAGGATAAATGGTGCCATGACTGCTGTTTGTAACCGATTGCAGAAGGCATTGGAAATGCTTAAAAGTGAAGTTAGTCCAATGCAAAGTACTACAGTTCTCCAAACTCTCTTGAAAATAATTAGGTATGCTTGTGCACAATCATACAGAGAAATACCATTTTATCATCCACTTGTTTCAAGGTTTTAGCTTCAAAGAAATTCAGAAAATACTTGTAGTAATTCTCTGTTTAGTCCTGACATAAAGCATCCCTTTCTCTATTGCAGTAATGTGATTGAACATCCAGAAATGGAAAAATACAAGAGATTGCGGAAGGTATATAATCTATTCTACCTCTTGCAAGTTGGAATGCTGCTTGCGGCATTGCATTACCCTGACATTTCCAGTAATTCTATTTATGTTATTTATATAATAAATTAATAATGAACTCTATTTTTGCAGGCTAATCCCGTCATCGAGAGGAATATCCTTACTAATAAAGGTTTGCATCTTTTGACCATTGAATTTTAATTTCAGCAGTTCTGGTTGTATAGAACTCCAATCTAGACAGAACATGTTTTCTGTGTGCAATCGTATGTCATACTGGCATGTTATTTCTGTACATGCTTAAAATTGGGCTAATATCTTTCTTTTTTATGCCGCAGCTGCCTTGGAAATTCTTTCATTGGTTGGTTTCGGAGACGAAGTTATATTTGACAATTTTGGGAAGGAAGATGCATACTTGGTGTTGAAGCGGAATGATCCTGGCTTATTGTGGCTAGCTAAGTCAACCATTGAGTCAAGTAGTGCTTGCTAGCTCTAAAAACAATTCTTGAAGCCAAAACATAGTGGCATGTAAAAGTGTACTATATAAAAGATATCAATTGAATATATTTAAATGAGTTAAAACTCTCACTTTATAGTGGCATTACGTGTCAAATAGTGTGATATATTATTCAACACAGAAATAGGGGGAAAGAAAAAGCACTGTATATATCAAATGGTAGTTGTTTTTTTCATAGTGCGTTTCGATATGTTATTTTGTTGCATTTTGGTGATTATTGTTTATGGACTACAATTTGCCTGAGTGAAAAAAAGAGTTTAGTGTATGGAAAATGGAAATGTGGGTACATCACAATGTTATTTGTTGGCAAATTTTCCATTCTTTACTCGGCAAGTGCATGATGGTTGTATCTACTTCGGAACTAGATAATTTATGCAATGCCAGATGATGTTGAAGGTGCCAACAATTTAGGCAATCATAAATAACGGTCCCTGAAGGGATCAATGTCTATAGCAGTGTTCGAAGCATCAAACAACCAAAATATCAAATGGACATTGACAAAACTAATGAATAGATGATTCTTCTATTTTCTCACAAAGATTGCACTGTGAGGGCAGGTTGCTACCTCTCATCTTAAGGTTCAGATTTGTTCCAAATGGGTTTATCCTACTGATGTTTTGAACAGGATGGAAAAGAGAGAGTAAGCATCTTTAATAATATTTCAATAGTTTTGGAAAAGATATGTTCAAAAGCCATCAAGATATAGGGCTCCCTCATTGCTCATGTAAATACAACATTGTGGATTCTTATGCTAAGAATCAGGGTCTGAAGGTTATTCATATTAACATCAACTAGTTTTGGAGTCACTTCCTCAATGACAACTGTTGAAATATGAGAGACTAAGAGACATTTGAATAAACCGTGTGTCTGAAAAGCACTACGGAGACTTTATTATATATAGAGATATTATAACTAATTACATGATATAGTCGATGTGGGACTATTCTATATACAAATATTCTTAACACTATTTACAAATATCAACACTCCCCCTCAAGCTGGAGCATATATGTCATATGCACCAAGCTTGTTACAAATATAATTAATTCGAGGACTTCTCAAAGGCTTAGTAAAACATCACTAACGATCGTTTGAATTGACAAAACTAGTCTTGATATCTCCGGATAAAATCTTCTCTCGATGAAATGACAATCAATCTCAAATGTGTTTGGTTCTCTCATGGAATCTTGGATTTGAGGCAATGTGAGCCGATTGTCACAAATAAGTGTCATCTCAAAACGTCCCCAAATCTCGGTCGTGAAGCAACTGTTTGAGCCATATAAGCTCACAGTTGCGGTTGCCATGGCTCGATATTCGCTCCGCACTTGACCTTGCCACTACATTTTGTTTCTTACTCTTCCAGAAATTAAGTTACCACCCAAGAACACACATAACCGAGGTGGATCTCCTATCGGAAGGAGAACACGCCCAATCGCCCCGAGTATCCTACAACTCGAGTGTGTCCCTTGTCTTCAGAGTAGCCTTTTCGGAGCTCCTTTAATATATTTTAAGATGCGAATCACTTCCCAATGCCCTTCACAAGGAGAGTTAAGAAATTGACTTACCACACTAACGGAAATGAAATATCCGAGGTGAGGTAATTTAGTTTTCCAACTAATCTTCTATATTTTCAGATCGAGAGGGCTCCCAGTGGCATAAGTTTAGCATTGGGATCCATCGGAGTGTCAACCGACTTGGCATTTAAGAGTCTGTCTCCTCCAAAATATCCATAGCATACTTCCTTTGTGAAATCACAATCCCTTTGGATTGGGCAACCTCTATGCCCAAGTAAGCCAAGGTCTTTTGTCCGAAATGATGACAAAGATGTTGTTTTACCTGTGATTCCATTATGATCATTACACTGTAATGACGATGTCATCCACATACACAATCAAATAAATACACCCAACATGAGTGACGATAAAACACCGGTGATCAACCTCACATCGCCATACCAAATGTTGAATAAGAGCTAAATCTTCCAAACCAAGCCCTAGGAGATTGTTTAAGACCATACAAAGACTCCGTAGACGGCAAACTAGTCAGAAGACTCCGAGCAACAAACCGGAGGTTGCTCCATATAAACTTCCTCACTCGGATCACCATGGAGGAATGCGTTCTTGATGTCAAGTCGGTAAAGGGCGATGGCGAATACGCCATGGGAGAAATAGTCGAACCGAGGCCATTTTAGCCACGGGAGAAGGTGTCACCATAATCCAAGCCAAACACCAGTGTATAACCTTTGGCCACTAAACGTGCCTTGAGACGATCAACTTGTCCATCAGGCCCAACTTTAACTGTGAAAACCCACCTGCAACCTACAACAGATTTTCCAAGAGGAAGAGGAACAAGGTCCCACGTGCCACTGTTCTGAAGAGCACACATCTCATCAAGCATAGCTTGTTTCCAGCCAGGGTGAGATAAAGCATCACCTACAGTCTTAGGAATAGACACAGAAGACAAAGAGGAAATACAAGCATAATGCAAAGTCGACAAACGGTGATAAGACAAGTTAACATAATGAGGAGATGGATTACGAGTGGAACGTATACCCAATGCAATTGGGAGATTAGTCTCGGGGGGCAGGGCCGGAGGGGACGAAGGAGTTGGATCCGGAGGAGAGTCTATGGTGATTTCTGCATCAGTTGATGGTAATGGAGGTGGTCGTGGTCGACGCTGGTAAACCTGTAAAGGAGCTGACGGAGGTGGGTTGGCTGACAAAGGAAACGGAACTACCGTTGGTGGGGCAATAGTGGGAGATGAGGAAAACATGGGTGATGGGGACTCAGACCCTGTAGGCGTCGGAAAGTAAGGGAGTGACTCAAAGAATGTGACATCGGCAGAGACAAAATATCGACTAAGAGACGAGGAGTAACATTTATATCCCTTTTGGAATCTTGTGTAGCCTAAGAACACACACTTATGAGAACGAGCTGAGAGTTTGTCTAGCCCAGGACTAACATTATGGACAAAGCATGTAGACCCAAAGACTCTAGGTTGTAAGGGGTGAAGAGACTGGTGAGGAAATAGGATAGAGTGAGGATCGATTGTTGAGGAGATGATGGCATCCTATTTATGAGATAACGTAAGGACATCACCCCAAAACGTTGAGGAACATTATTGTGAAGTAAGAGTGTCCTAGTGGTTTCAACTAAGTGTCTATTTTTACGTTCAGCGACCCCGTTTTGTTGAGGTGTGTGAGCACAAGATGTTTGGTGAAGCATGCCGTTAGTAGCCATGAAAGTTTGAAATTGAGTAGATAAATATTCTCGAGCATTGTCACTGTGCAAAGTACTAATAGAAATACCAAACCGATTTTGATTTCATGATAAAATTTTGAAAAATAGCAAATAACTCAGATCGATTTTCCATTAAAAATAACCAAGTACATCGAGAATAATCATCAATGAAAGTAACAAAATACTTAGACCCTAAAGAGGAAACAATGCGACTAGGACCCCAAACGTCCGAATGAACTAGAGCAAACGGAGACTTAGAGCGACGATTGACACGACTCGGAAAAGAACTACGAACATGTTTTCCTAACGACAAGACTCACAAGATAGCAGATAATGGAGAGGTTAGGCACCAACTTTTGTAACTTTGCAAGACTTGGATGTCCTAACGAGCATGAACCAGAGAGGAGAGTCCACCAGAACCATGCGGATGGTTGAAGAAGATAAAGACCATTAGACTCACATCCGTGCCAATCATCCGTCTCGAACTCCGGTCCTGCAAGAAAAAGGAATCTTTGGTAAATGAGATAGTGCAATCAAGAGATCGAGTCAAACGACTTAGAGACAATAAGTTAAACGGAGACCCGGGTACATAAAGGACATTAGGAATGGAGAGTGATGGAAAAAGGTGGATAGTACAAGTACCACGAGATTGAGTTTGGGAGCCATTTGCTAATGTGACAAGGGTAATAAACCGGAGGAAAATGAAGAAAAAGAGATTTATTACCAATGTGATGGCGCTGAATCAAGGATCCATGGGCCATGGGATGTGGAGTGAGAAAGACCAACAAAAGAATTACCCGTAGGCAATGAGCTGGCTCCTCATACCACTTGATAAAGTCGTTAAAGATAGATGAGGTGGTAGAATCGGTTGGAGAAGTGTGGAGGTGGAGGCCGGCAACGGGCGGTCCGAGGAGGACGTCCATGTAAAGCATAACACCGATCAATAGTATGGCCAAGCTTATGACAATGATCACATTTAGGACGAGGCTTTCCTGTCCGCTGAAAGTGGCCACGATCGCCACTCGGAGCACGATTACCTCCCTGAGAAACCAAAGCAGATGAATCAACTGGTGTGGGTGGCACTTCGCCTTCAGAAGGTGATTTTGCTGGGACACGCAGCAAGGTAGACCATGCAGTATCCAGAGTGGGGATTGTAGGAGATCCCAATATCTGATCGCGAGTAGACGAATACTCTGGAGGTAAGCCATACAGAGCTAGAAGCATGAAGAAGGATCGGCGTTGCTCAAGCTCCTTAGCAGTGGTGGCAGCTGGGGGTAACAATTCATTGAAATCATGAAGGAGACCTTGAACACGGCCCAAGTATTCGGCCATAGAACCATCCAAGCGACGAGGGGAAATAATATTCTGCAAATTTTGACACACTCCATATAACCGTTGTGTGTCATTGGTATAAAGGATCTTAGCCTGCGCCCAAACAGATTCGCAAGTCTCATGAGAACGAAAGATCTGTTTTAAAGATGGACTAATGGTCGACTTAATGAGGCTGAGTTGGGCATCAATTTTCTTCCAACGAGCACTATCGTGGCACCACCGACTCAACCTTCGTAGTAAGATGATCTTCATAGGCTTGTCCCGAGCCATAACTTGACATCAGCCCAAGAATCATAGTTAGTACCATCCAATTTGTCAACAAGAGGAGTAGTGATATAACTTGAAAATAGGGGCCTCACCTTGGAGGATTACCATGGGTTCCGTGAGAGGGAATAAGTGATCGAAAACATAGATCCGAGATGAATCAAGAATGGAATTTCGGAAGAAAAAAAAATCAACAGCGAAAGTGCGTGGTTGAAGTCGTGAACCGGAGATGAAGCACGGTTACCGAAGAAAAATTTTGGCGCCGATAGACAGTGGGTCTACCGGGAAAGCACGGATTAGGATTGCCTCTTGTTAGGCTCTAGATACCATGTTGAAATATGAGAGACTAAGAGATATTTGAATAAACCGTGTGTCTGAAAAGCACTACGGAGACTTTATTATATATAGAGATATTATAACTAATTACATGATATAGTCGATGTGGGACTATTCTATATACAAATATTCTTAACACTATTTACAAATATCAACAACAACTTTATCATGGAATTGATTACGGACAATGAAGAAAGAAGTGAAATGATCTACAAAATGTTTTGCAATGTCATTAGGATCAGTTAAAAGATTATCATTAACTTTTAGCCAATCTTGGTTGCAAATATCTCTATCTAGTATTCTTCCCGTGTGGCAAGACCCTAATCTTCAATTAGACCAAGTAGAGAAAGCTCCTTGGATGTGAAAAAGGTTACTTGCACAGAAACTCTAGCTGAAGGTCTCCAATGATGGCAATGAAATCACTTACAAAACCTAGGCAAGTAATGTTCAAAGGTGTCTTTGTGATCAAGTAATTGGTAGAAGCATAAATGAAAAAGATACCAAAGTATTATATAAAGTTTATTACATTTGTTAACATATTCAACTTAAAAGTATAAGTATAAGATATGTATAAAAATAAAGAATATATCAGTACCTAATGCTTATCAGTCCTCGTTGAAGCACAACGGGGTGGTGGCGCAGTTGGCTAGCGCGTAGGTCTCATAGCTGAGAGTAATCCTGAGGTCGAGAGTTCGAGCCTCTCTCACCCCAAACATTTTTTTTAAAATCTACTACTCAACGTGTCAAAATATTATTTTATTTAATTTCCAAAAAGCAATCTCAATTGAACGTAAACCGCATCAAATCAAATGGTGATGAAAAGACCAAGTGCACGGATAGTTGACTGCACCTGATCCGTGTCATCCTCAGTCACCTTTACTTTCTCTCTATCTATAACCTAGAACGGTAATTACACACCCCCGTGTTCTTTCCGCCGAGTACCGGAGAAGAAGAAGCCGACGTTAACGTAACAAACTTTTCAACTGAAAAATCATGGCGTTACAAATGGCACCTACCTCCTCCAAGGTCCTCATCCTCGTTGGAGCTGGTACGCTATCAGTTCTCCCCTTTTCCCTTTCTATGATTCCGATTACGTTCTTCTCTGATTTTATTTTGAATTGTTGATTTTGAATTGTTGCTTAATTCCGATTTTAGGTTTGGCTAGTTCCGTTGTTTTGAATGGTGGACCATTGTCTGCTGTTATTGCACAGCTTCAGGAAGTGCTTAAGGGAGTCGATGATCAGGTTAAGATTTCAACCGCTGGATATGACACCGCCGTCATTGCCGCCAGGTATTTTGAAACTAATTTAAAAAAATAATCCAATATTATTCAACTGTGAGCTTATTGGTTTTCATGCTGCATATGCGTATTTTTAACTTCAGGTTCGGCAACTAGCACAAGAAATTAGGGAGCTGACCTTGTCTAGGCCTATGACTATCTATAATGAAAGTTCTTCTAGAGGTATGTTGATTCAATTATATCACAACTTCTACTTCTGCAAACTTGGGCTATACATAATGAAAGTACTATTTATGTATTATATTAAATTTGCCAAGTTCTTCCAAGTGTTGAGAAATCTATCATCAAATGTATACTAGAGTATCTTGTTTGTTATCTAAATATGTTAATGTCTACATTTGGGTGCAGGGGGTCTTGCTTCTTACTTACTACCTGCCGCTGCAATAGGAGCTGTGGGATATTGTTACATGCGGTGGAAGGTGAGAACTATAACCCGGCTTTTTTTCTTCACAAATGTAGTGCAGGACATGACGATGTTTAACACATAATCTTAGTACTGTCGTGCAGGATTTGTCATTTTCTGATGTAATGTTTGCGACAAAAAAGAATATGGCTAATGCTGTTGCAAGTGTGTCAAAGCAACTAGAGAATGTACATGAAACATTGGCAGTAAGTAGCTTTTATTAGATGTTGATATTCCTTTTTTTACTATTTCAACTTCTTTTTTTCCTGGATTTTGATCCTTTCCTTCAATTTTCTCTCTCCATTAAAAAATAATAAAAGAATCAAGATAGAGAGAGAGAGAGAGTAAGAGAGTAAGATTAAAAGAGAGATAGGAAAGAAATGGAGAGAAAGTTGAAGGAGAAGAACCAATTTCCTTTTCTCTTTCCACATTGCTGATCGTTTATGTTTATTAAATTAATTTGCACAGTCAACAAAAAAGCACCTAACAAAGAGGTTGGAAGGTCTTGACTTGAAGGTGGAAGAGCAAAATGAGTTAGGCAAACATATATCAAATGATGTAAGCAAAGTTAACTTTCCTTTAGTCTAGTTATACATATGTAATAAAAAATAAACAACCTAATCTGCTTAAATTATTTAACTTGAATTTGATTTGGTCCTCAATAGTGGAGTATGTTTTGTGAATTAAATTTGCAGTTTGCATATATCTAGGTGCTTTGGCAAAATGAATTCTTATACTGATCTTCACGTGCATATAAAATTTTCGTACAGGTGAATGCAGTGAAGTCAGACCTTTCTCAGATTGGGTGTGATGTTGAATTTATACATCAAATGATGTCCGGGCTGGTAAATTGCTGAACTTGCTTGTTGCTCTTTTCTTTTCTCTCTTTAGCATGTAATCGAATTAAATAGTAAAATTTTTGACGTTCTAACTTGAATCAATCACTAAACTTGATAGGAAGAGAAGCTCAAGCTTGTCGAAGGCAATCAGGTTATAAGTTTAACTTTACAGACATGGGTTATACACTCTAGCATTTGTTTTTCAAAGTTGTTAATCATTTCACTGATTTTTTTTGTTAAATATCATGCAGGATGTTACCAACTCAGGTATCTTGTATTTGTGCAAACTTGCCGACGATCTCAACAATGAGCCAAATGGTAGAGTTTACAAGGTTAGGTGGTTCAGCTTTGCATGTATTTTCCTCCACTCTAGTTGCGTGTTTAGGTAGTCACAAAAAGGGAATCTGGGTTTTTTTAAGAAAGGTTTTCTTATTTAAACTAATCGATTTATTGTGAATAATTCTGTTTTAGATTATCATGGAAATTTCTAATTTTTCTTATGCAAATACCAAGCCTTATTTTTATGCGTATTATCGACAGGGACTTGCAGAACTTACATCGACACTCGAGGAGAAAACCCCCAAGGTTGTCTTCTTTGTGTATTGTCTTTCAATTAAGTTATTCTCGAACTCCTAGCCAGATATGACATATTTCATTAATGCGTTTCAGGGGCTTCAATTCCTTTCTGAAACAACAGACACCATTGAGAACTCGGCCATAATAACCAAGAAAGTTGGTCTCAACTTTTCAGACGAGAAACTACCTGTTTCTAAATCAAGAGTACACCGGGCATATTCTGTTGGCATTTCTGTGAGCAAGGGCATTTCTGATTTGGTTTAATTAGCCTTTTGCTTTAAATTACAGTGATCAGCCTATCAGCCTGCATGATCACACTGAATTCAATACCAGTACGTTTCTTATGGACAGTAGAAGTGATTAAAAGACATTTGTTAAAACTACAAAAAAAAAACTGCAGGCACAAGAGGGAGAACCTTCATCCCTGTGTTATTGAATTTTTGTCTCTTGTATATGCCTTTGAGACTAAATTATACTTGATTCTTTGTATATTTTACTGTCAAATTAGTTTAAAATGGATTTCCAATTTTCCTTCAGATGTAATGAAGCTCTGGGACTGTATCTTATAAATTTCTGTATGCCAAAAATAATTCAAGTTTATTAGAAACGTTTGGAACTATAAATGAGCTATGGGGATATATAGTTGATGAAAAACTATGAGGTGTACCTTATATAAATTATAGCCACCAGAGAAGATTTTAAATATTCAGACTTAACAAAAATATGGTGAGCTGAGTTTCCAAATCAATTAAAACTTGGTTTGGCACAAACTTTTAAGCCATTTAACACGATATAAGGTTCTTTCTTATTTATTATGAACAAAATATTAAGAGGCCTATTTTGTTTCGAAGATCTCTTGGAAGGATACACTTTTTTCTTCTTTCTCAATTCTAACAATGTCAAGTTTAGCGACGGTTTTAGCGATAGTTTTTTATTTAGCGACAGTTTTTATGGTAATTTTAGCGATAATTTTTTTTTAGCGACAGTTTTTTTTTAGCGACGAAGTTAGAGACCATTTTAACTACGATTTTGTCACGAGGGATCAAAAGTTAAAATTTAAATTTTTAGGAGGATTATTTTTTAAAGAAAAATTTTAGAGGGACTAAAAATGAAATTTGAGGTAATAATAGGGACCAAAAATTTATTTAACTCTTTAAATTAAATTAAGTACTCACATTTATAATTTTTTTATTCATCAAACGATCTATTGTTTATGTCTAAAATTTGTTATAAGGTTTTGGGAGTACAATACAAACGCAAACAAAAAAAACAATTTACTGTGTATGTCTAAAATTTGTTGTAGGGTTGGAGAGTACAATACAAACGCAAACAAAAAATAGCACATTAAAAGAAGAGAATCTCTTCTAAAATGAGAAATAAACATGCATAAAGAATAAGATATATATGCTATCATTGGTTTAATCGTAACAACATTACAAAGTAATGCTTAAAAAGTCCAAATACTAACAATAATACTAAATCAACTACCTATCTAAGAATCATAGAAGCCCTCGTTCTCTCTAAAATATCCTTTTTTAGAAGAGTCTTAAGAACATATCTACAAGACTAAGAGCATTCTCACTTAAAAACATGACTAGAATTTTGAAAAGATTTGTACAAATCAACATTCCGACAGGTGTCGAATTCGACACATCCATAAAATATTGGGGATTTAATGTGTTTTTAAGTTTAGAAGTCAGTTAAACTAAGGATGCTTTGACAACAACTGTAGAAGTCGACTATGGATTCTCAACAGAGACATTTATCAACATAGATGACGATTTGGAGCAGTTTAAACGATGAAGATGCATGGAAGCCATGCAGAGGCCAGTAACCCACGTACTTGTAAACATGTTGAGCGGTGAGAAAGTAATCGTTAATGATAGTTACTAAATAATTAGTATATAAGTCAAGTTTATTGTTGTAATCAGGGTCACAAATTTTACTTATTCTCTACAGAATCAAAATATCCAAGTCTCAAATAAAAGTAATTTGTGAGAAAATGTATGAGTCTGCGTCCTTTGCTTTAAATTCTTTAAGTATTTTTTATTGAAGCATTTAATTTAATAACATTTGTTATGCCTATTTGTCTGTTTTCCTCTTCTAAAACAATTCTATCTTATTTCATTTATAGTTTATGTTCAGCTTGTCGACATTCAAACTCCTAAGTTTCAATCACAAATAATTTTCATTATACTTTTCTGTACAAATTATCCCTGGAGTTTTTCAAATTTAATCCATTAAGTGAACTAAAACTTGTGGTTTAATTTACTATAAATGTCTATAAACAACTTGGCACTACCAGTGAGATCCTCTTATGCAAAAAAAAAATCAATTTTTTTGAAAAGTGTGGTGTTTTTCATTATTTATTTGTTCTTCTTACATGAAATATGTTCAATATCTAAGTGTTTATGCATTTGAGGAGTGGTAAAACTCTTGTTGAAATGGCATGTCAAAAAATACTTCCCTTCCCTATAGTAATGTTGCTGATATATAACAACAACCAATTGATACGGAAATTAGTAGTATATGAACTTCAATAACCAGATATCGAATCTTGCTATTCCTTTGGGTTACCCTAACTCCAAATCTCTTTCGTCATTCTTTCGCTACTCCTCTGGGTTACCCTAACTCCAAAGCTTTCACTTAACCGCAATCCTCTTTTGAAAGTCTTTTACGAAATCCCCAAATCTACCAAAGATCTTAGAGGACAAACCCTAGATTTTTCCAAATGAAATCCCCCACAGTTATCAACCCAATATTCTCAGTTACACAAAAACCTAATTGAACATCACCAAACCTCGCCTAGATGACACCCCAACAAAAGATGATTATGTGTGATTTATCAGTTTATATGCATAAGTTGAAGGTTGGAGGTTGAAGTTGAAAAGAAATGGTGGTAAGTGTTTATAGTTTCATCAAATTGGAAATATGCATGGGTGATGTATTTATAGTTGTGAAAGTTTGTTGGCAAAGAGATAATTTTCGGAATTAAAACAATTTGAAAAGTTGACCAAAACAAACAGTATGTGCCGACTCGAAATACAGATGTGCCAGCACATATGGCTATGAAAATAACAATATGCGTCGACCTAAAAAGGAGTACGTGTTGACCTATGCGAAATAGAGGCTACAAAATTTAATATTGAAGTAGATGTGCCGACCCGAAGATCGTATGTGCCAGCATATTAAATTGAAACTTACAGTATGTGGCAACCTAGAGACTGTAATTGTCGGCCTATACCAAATAGAAGCTACATGCTTCATTATTGAATTACATGTGTTAGTCTGAAAATAGTACGTGCCGACACATGCATGTGATTTTTATGCAAAAAACAAATTCTGATGATTGAGACCAATTTCATAGTAGTTTTGAATGATTCCTAAGACCTCTAATGCAATGCTGCACCATATGACATAGAAATACCCTTAAATATACATAAATGCTAAATTTTCCTATTTTTGACATCATGTAAAACATATAATGGTGAAACTGCACTCATAATTATGATCATTCTCTCTTCAAAATATGTCCATAATCTTGAAAAGATTTATACAAATCAACACTTCGAGAGGTGTCGAATTTGACACATCCATCAGATGTTGGGAATTTGGTGTGTTTTTAAACAGAAGTCAGCTAAATTAAGGAGGCTTTGACAACAACTATAGGAGTCAATTAGAGATTCTCAACAGAGGCAGTTATCTACATAAATGGTAGTTTGAAGCAGTTTAAACGGTGAAAACGTGTGGAGGCCATTTAGAGGCCAATAGCCCAGTACTTGTAAACATGTTAAGCATTGAGAAAGGAATCATTATCGACAGTTATTAAATAATTAGTATATAAGCCAAGTTTATTAAGTAATCGGGTTCACAATGTTTCCTTCTTCTCTATAGAACCAAAGTATATAAGCTATAGAGAGAAATAATTTGTGAAAAATGTATGAGTTTACCTCATTTACTTTAAATCCTCTAAATCTTTTTCATTGAAGCATTTAGTTAAATGACATTTGTTACGCCTTTTTCTGTTTTCCTCTTCCAAACCAATTCTATTTCGTTTCAATTATAATTTTTTGTTTAGTTATACTTTTTGAGAATTTTCCCCCACCTAGTGGGCTTCTTCTAGACCCATGATGGAAAATCCAAAATATCCCCAGGTTTCGCAAGTGGAGTTCGCAAGTGCACTTACGAATTCACTCATAATTTGTTAAAAATAGGGTGCCTTCGCAAGTGCACTTGCGAATTCACCTGATTTTGTGTAATTCATACATGCACTTGTGAATTTAATTCTGGACATATTTCATAAACATTTAACACAATTCATACCATTCATTCAACTTAATTCAAAGAAATTGCATAGTAGATGCAGAAAATTAAATTTCATATTATTATAAATGGGAAGTTGAGGACGGTGCAACATCTTGATAACATCTTCTGCCAATCTACAAAGCGTCACATCCATCTAAATCAGACCCTTTATAGAGTATTATTAAAAGGTCTCCCACATAACCTCTAAGTCCTCGTCGTTCTTCAGCTGAAACGGGGTGAACTTGACATTTCCTTTAGTGTCAAGTGAAGGTGAAAGATACTCAAACTTGACCACCTTTTGATTATCTAAATACAACAACAAAGAATGCAATGTCGTAATGAGGTCGTCGTACAGGGTGTCTTGCGAGAGCCTGAATTGAAGTGGCGCATGCGCAGTAGTGAAGTAGACAAAAGCAAGGTGTGGATATGTTTGTGTCATTTCTAGTTTTGGTTTGTGATGGAGAATGAAATGGGTTGTAGACTCAATTTATAGGCATGTTTGAGTAATATAAATCAAAGAAATCTTATCAGGTCACATTTCACAAGTGCACTTACGAATTACACAAAATTAGGTGAATTCACAAGTGCACTTGCGAATTCACCACAAATATGAGGTGAATTCGCGGATGCACTTGCGAATTGTTTCATGTGTTGTTTTATTTAAATCCAAGAAAAATTCGGAAGTGTACTTCGAAATTCTGCAGAAACAAAATTAAATTCATTTTCTGCTGAAACATAATTTTATTTTTTAGGTTTTTTAGACATTCAAAATTTTATATATGTATTGGAAATGAAATATAGATAAAATGTTACACACACACATACATACATACATACATACATACATACATACATACATACATACATACACACATACATATATATATATATATATATATATATATATATATATATATATATATATATATATATATAATGATCTGGCCAAGTTTCCGCCTCTTTTGCATGATGTTCTGTTCATCCCACTGATGTGGCCGGAATAGGACAACCCTATTTCAAATAAACTTGAACAAAATGACATGACCTAAGATACGCAACACACCAGATGGATCTATAGGCGGTGGAGCCCGAAGAGGAAAAAAGGTTTCTAAAAAACCATATCTAGTCAAGTCGATACACACCACATTATATGCACTTGCTATAAGATGCCCCATTTCGGGGAAGCTCATCTATTTTTCAACCGGTTCATGAATGGTAACACTTGGAGCAAGAGCATGGTGAACTTTATTAAACTTGTCTGTCATCACATATAGGCGCGTGTAAAGTTCCCTATGTGAGGTCAACTCAGAAATAAGTGTTTGGCGCACAAGAGTGTGTTTCTCCTCTCCATGACCAAGCAAACCGAATACAGCACGATACCTGTAATTACCATGGTTCCCCACATCCACGATTTTTTCAATGTGTTTGTGCATAAAAAGTGGCATCTCATTAATGTATATTATCGGTGGTGGTTATGACTGTGGTGTCTGAGGTGGTTTGGAAATCCCAACTCCTTTTTTAACACTTGTTTTGGATTCTAGGGTTAGAGAATCCGAGAATATTTCATCGACGACTTCGTGATAAGAAGGAGAACATTTGGTTTTACTGTCAGCTTGTGAAGTTTTCACCTTTTTGGTGCACCTTTTGTTTTCACTAGTTGCGACGGAGGTTTCAAATCGGTTGTTTCCAAAAATACGACTTTTCTTAATTTTTCTTTAATGTGCAACTTTGTAGCATTGTTCGCTTTTGAAACGTGATCCATTATGAATTCCAACCCGGTTGTGATGGTTATGTTGGATTTACCTTCCTTTGCAGGCTCATAATCATCGAACTGAAGCCTTTTCCAATGAGTGCATACCTCATCCATTCGTATAGGGGAAATGAGCTTAACTTTTTTTGCAATAATACAAGCACATGGTAGCCAGTAAGTTATCCTAATTGTACACCCATATTTCAAACTACCGGTCTACCATCCTTCAACGCCATTTGAATCAAATCCCTAAAAGTAACACATTGAGAAGTGTTATGACCCAAAAATTATGATATTTGCAAAAATCTCTTTTCTGTTTTTGCTCTAATGGTGAATTTTCAATGCATTGAGGCAATATAATTTGGCCATCTAAAACTAAAACATCAAATATTTCATTATATTTTGATACATCAAAAGGGTATGTCTTAGTAACAAATTTATCATTTTTTGGTTCTTCAAGTGCTTTTCCTCTGAACGGTCTTATAGACTCACATGCATGAGGTGGACCAACTTTTAATTTAGCCACATTAACTTATCCTTCTTCCACGTATTCATCCTCAGATTCTACATATACCTCAGTATCTACATATGCCACCTTGCCTTTTCTACGATCCTTTGAAACCTAGCTTTTCTGTTTTTAACCGTTTGACGTACCTAACTTTATCAGCCAACTGAGACATATCTGTAATATACTAGGGATCAAACTTCTTCCTAATTGAATAATGTAACCCTCCAGTATCCATTTCGACCAGCTCATGTTCAGGGAACTCTAGTAAAACATCTAGACTTTAAGACCCTAAACCTATTCAAGTAAGCCTCCATCGACTCAGACGACCTCCTCTTAATTGAGGATAATTCTTTTAGACTTATCTTAGGTTGACCAACATAAAATTTCTTATGGAAAATGCCCTCTAATTGTTCCCAAGTGCGTATAAAATTTGGAGCCAATGTTGTAAACCAAGTAAAAGCATTACCAACTTCTGTTTCATACCTAGCAATGTGTTCGATGGTCGACTCATTCGCATCACCAACAAACTTAGTGAACTTAGGTACTTTAAAAGGTGATCGATTTGGGACAAATGATGGTACCCATTGTCTAGGTTCAACTTTGTGACTGTTGTCATCGAACCTTGGGCAGCAGTCGATCTCATATGAGATAAAACTGTCACACTTTGAGTTGTGGCATTCACTGGTACATCATCCATATTTTATGTAGAAACTTGTGTATGTGCATGTGCTGAAGTGTTTGTGTCAGAACATATCATTTTGGACTTTGACAAATATTTACGACTCCTTAAATTCATACACCACAAATAAACTATATAGTTTTGTAAGACTTAACACAAAAATACGAAAAATAATTAACACTGTCCCACCAGGTGTGCCAATTTTTTTACCTTGGGTTTTGGTAAACAACACTGGTTTCTTGCCAAAAAGTTTACTTGCGAGATCAACCAGTGAATCTCAGTACAATGTTAGTTTTCACGTGTTATCTTTTACAAAGTGTTTTGAAAAATTGGTGCTTTCAACCTCACCTCCAACGTGTTTGTGTGATTGCAAAAGTAAATAAAACAAAACTTGCAAAGTGAAAACGAAAGCATTTAAAAGGTAATGATAAATGACATAACATTTAAAATAGTTGAAACAATAAAGAAGTTGATTCAAATGTACATTGCCCTAGCCTGACTCATTTCACTCGATCGCTTGGTTACTTTTAGTGATTAGTGTTAGGAAAATAAAAGTTTGAACCCTTTACATAATGCACTGAGTGCTTTATTTATACTACACATATAATAAGTGCTTCTTGGCGAGTTTCGATCCTTTACATGCCACATGTTTCCTGCAACTTCTCTCCACGAACCCACGTTCTCCACTTTTGCTCTCTTTCCCTCCAAGAATCCTTTATTTAATAATCTGGGTCACTTTCACCGTCGTGGGACTTTAACACTTCCAAGCCCATTTAGCCCCTCTGATCGACTTTGTAACACCCCAATATTACCCAAGGTTTTATATGCAACAATCAGAGTAAATTAAAATTTCATAAATTTAATACTGAGGCATCACACCTTCAAAAACAACTCACTTTAAACAATTTGCTTTAAAGTATAAATCTCGGATACATAGCATCGCCGGAAGACATAAATTGATTCAAAACATCAAAACATCTTCTTTAATAAACTTCCTTAATAAATCATATTTTCATAAAGTATGATTCTATATACAAAAGGAAGAACAACAAAAGCATCAACAACAAGACAACATAAATGTTTCCCAAAGTGCTACGTGTCGAGCGACACCGACTCAACTAACGACTATAAACTCCGTCTTCATAACACGTTACCAATATAAAGGTAACGGCGAAACAAGTAAAGGGTGAGATACTCCAAAACATATAATTAAAGGCATGATAAAATATATATAGTTTTGGAATTATAAAGGGTATAGATTAATAAGTGCATTCCAACACATATCCAAACCTCACTTACTTTGATCGTCATTCTAATGTGTATAATCTACACTATATCGCCATAACCTCATCGGCATACTGTAACACCCCAAATTCTACCCGGAAAATATATCGAAAATCAGAGTAATTAAAATTTTCAACAAAACATGGGATGTCACATTTCAACATTAACAACACAAACAGATAAGATACATAACACTTTTTAATTCGGAGAATCTCATAACAACTTGCAATAGCTTTCAAACAAAATACTTTTTTATTACTACGCAGCGGAATTCATAGTTATACAACTGAATATATTATACTAATAACAACTTGAAACATGTTATTCAACTTTCAACATACTTAACAACTTTTTATTTCACAACATCACTTAGGATTCAACAAATTATACTAATAACAACAAGAGTCAACAATATAAACAACATAGACCAAACGTCCCCCCGAGTGTTACGTATCAGAGCAAAGACACCGACTTGAACCAACAACAACTGATTCTTCCATTCTTGAATACCGACGTTACCGGTATAAAAGGGAAACAAATGAAGGGGTGAGATATCTAACAATCTAATAAATTTTATGATAAATAATATATGATAGAATTTAGATAATGTAAATCACCACTTCGCAACTTACTCTCACAACCAACAATCACAACATAATCATCAACGTAATATAATGACAACAATTTTTCCACACAACAATATTTATCACAACATATTCGTCAACGTAACAACTTAACTCAACACAACTTAATAACAACGCCAACTTATAACAACAACAACTTATAGCAACAACAACTTATATCAAATGCAACTTATAACAACAACTCAACGACAATCAATGAACAATGAATAATAACAATAACTTTAACACGCGACTCAATATGCGACTCAACTATGCAAATGCATGTGGTACCATTTGGAGCAGAACTCCCAACTTAAAATCATGCCAGTTTATCGAGGCATTAACAAGGCATGAGCCTTCAACTTTCAACTTGTGGCAATCCAGGCCAACATGGGTGAGCATAGCTCCAACATAAAAATTGCCAATCCAGGCCAACTTAATAATGCAATGTATGTCATGAGACCTCAACTTAAACAACAAATACACAACAATGCGACAACAACAACATCATACAACAACAACTTAAAATATGCATCAATGGCATCAACTTAGATCAACACTAGTCATTCGACCTACAACTCAAATATGTCCATAAATTGGGACGATTCAACTTAATCAACATTGGCCATAGGCCTACAACTTCATCAACTGCAAAAACAACTTATCAACGTTGGTCATACGACCTACAACTTCATCAACGTATCAACCACAGTAATAGTTTATCAATAAAATTAATACGAGCAAACAACAACCAATTTCATCACAATCTTCAACATCGTAATTTATTAACAACATCAATACCAGCAAACAACAACAACAATTCAACGGAAACAACACGACACAATTTATCACCTGCAAATATATAACTTATTCTATACTCTTAACTCATAAAAATGTCATAATAATATATAATTATAACTTGACATAATTCTCAATAAATTATAAATCACTCTACCACGATCCCTACAATTCTAAAATAACTCTAAGGTGCTCAAACTTACTTTACCGACAACTCTTGTATATAAAATAATTTTTATTAAAATAATTGGTTGATGGTCCGACTCAAGTAATAGTAAAACAACTCTAAAAGGGTCAAATACATTTACCTTTAATTCTACGGCTTATTAGATTTCCTTTTAAACAACTCGAAAACAACGCTGACAACTCTGAACATGTCAGAATCACGCAAAACAATTAAAATATGACTCTTAATAATTCAAAATAACTTTTGACAATTTAATTGACAACACTATCAGAGTTGAAATTAAATTAAATTAGTTAATTAACTCAGAATAGTTATCTCTATTTCAACACTCTTAAAATTAATACGTTAATAATAATAATACCAAAGAATAATTATTATTATTAGTATTATTATTACTTTTCTTAATAAAATATTATATATTTAAAAAAAACTAGAATTAGAATTTTCAAGGTAACTCACTAGTACTGCTACGGTATGTATGTATGTTATACTTATACTTATCACTATCATATGCCAAATGGTTATATAATAAATAACAACACAGTATACATGTTGCTTTTATAAACAAAGAAGTAATATTATATTGACTACCGTATAACATTAAATTGGTATATCTACCAAATCCAAAAGGTATACATGTGGCTACAGTATCATTCAATTCAAAGTGGTTTGTGTATCAATTGTTAGATACCAAATTATTATGTTTAGCCAAACAGAGTCGCTACAGTATCGTCTATATTGGTATATTTGATCAAATAGTGATCTACTCAAAGAACACAACAATAATACTAATATATATTAAATTAAATTATCAATTTAACCAATATATCCATTCCAAACACAATTAATCATCACATATCAAGCATTACTCATCGAAATTTAACAATTTGAGTCATAGAAATTTTGGGGTTTCAACCTAAACATACAGAACAACCACAAATGCATAGTAAATTCCTCATTATCCTAATTCCCACGTAAAATTCATCATACAACCCATTAGAAAATTAGAATCCCACCCTTACCTGGATTGAAGGTCGCTCTACGGAGTTTCGGTCAAATTTTGGT
Organism: Vicia sativa; assembly: GCA_021764765.1. Lineage (NCBI taxonomy): Eukaryota > Viridiplantae > Streptophyta > Magnoliopsida > Fabales > Fabaceae > Vicia > Vicia sativa. The sequence goes on from CM038794.1 coordinate 191,512,094, forward strand.
TTGGCTTTCGGTCTACAATTTTCTCACGACGGCAGTTTTTCTCCCAAGCCTATTCCTCTTTTTCTTCCTCTTTTCACGTATACTATTCTTTTCCCTTTTCTTCTCCTTGTTTTCTAACAACCTCTACAAAAACCTAATTTCTTATTATTTATAATAACTAATAATTATATTTCTCTTATTGAACCTATTTCTCTACACCTCTCTTTCTACTAATTTCAACCATCTAAGCCCAACAAATTATTCTAATTTTATTATTATTACTAATAGTCAACTATTATTATTATTATTATTATTATTATTATTATTATTATTATTATTATTATTATATTGGCTAGTCAACAATTAATCCAATTAACGCCTCTTATGATAACTCCGATAATTCCCAACTTCGACTAATTCGAATAAATAATTTCTTATATAATTTAATTAAATAATTAATTAAATTTTTGGGCGTTACACATACTTCATCGCAACAACACATAAACTTCCACCGCCACGAAATCATCACAAGTTAATACGTCACTAACCAACACGACAATTATAAACAACAACATCAAACAATACTAATAACTTAAGCATCATAAATGAAATCATCACAAATTGGCTAAAGCCCATAGTCGCTTTTGGCATAAAAGCCCATCGTCGCTTTTGGCATAAAAGCCCATCGTCACAAAACATCATCACATCATATTTGCATTAAGCATTTCATCAAAGTTAAATCATCGCAAAACTCATTATTTATACTCATCACCTAGTTATCATGAAACTACCAAGTTATATTCATTTCATGTTCATAACAAAGATCATCACAATTCAACATCATTCATCAATTAAAACCCAACGCCAAACAACTCAAACATAAACATAACCGACTCCATGAGACACGACTATGTTATGCATGTGGTACCCGTCGCTTTGTCCATAGTTAGGAACACTTGACATAAAAGCCTCGTCGCTTGGCATAAAAGCCCATCGTCGCCAATGCAATGTATGTGACTCGACAATAAAACAACACAACACAAAACACCATCATCGCTCATCAAAATTGGCATAAAGCCCACATCGCCATAATTTATTCAAAACATATAAATATATCATCGCCTCATATTTGCATTATGCAAAACATCACTAAACAATTCACCATCATCAAAAGTCATGCATTCATCAATCGAAAGCATTTATCAACAACATCCATATAATCGTCACATCATCATTTACAAGGACACTTATTATTTCATCGCAAATCATCGAGTATTCATTAATTAATACGTCGTCACAAATATTTTGTTTAATCACACTACATCATAACCAATTCACTCACTAAATTCCAAAAACGGAAAAATGGTCAAACACCTATAATCGTCTCGAAAGCCATCCCTAATAACCGGCATTAATCATGATCATCAACATCGAAATCGGATTATCCATACGTGCCTTAAATCCACTAAAACACAATCTGATTCAATCTAACCGTAAATTGGCCTATTTCGGATCATCTCGTACAAACTCACAACTTCTAAAAACTAACCTCACCGCTACGTTCTACACGTCAAACTTAGCTAGCACATCAATTTTCGTTGAATTCGGAGCAATTTGCTCCGTCGTCGAATTTATCGAAATCGAAAAATCGGAACACAATCGAGTTCCAAAGGAAGTGCGAAAAATCAGAATTTTGGAGGCTACAGATACATTAACACGGGCCCCCATGTGCATCAACACGACCCGTGTCGAAAAGCCTCCAGAAAGTACAAAAAAACACACGTCAGAGAATCAACACGGGCACCCGTGTTGATGGACCTGGCAACCAAAAATTCCTATTACAAGAGGACAACACGGTCGTGTTAATCAACACGGCCCGTGTTGATGGACCTGCGTGAAAACTTCATCTTTTTGAGTTTTTCTCATTCTTCTACCATGGTTTTCTTTCCCATTTCAATACTCTTGATTTCTACAAGCTAGCACCTAATACACCCACAAACCATACTCCTAATCCAACTCTTCTAAACCATTCCAACAATCAACCAATAAAATCCTATAAATCAACTATCAATTTCACCCCCAAATCCAAAATATATCTATCAAAACCTAACAATATGAGATGGAGAATCAAACCCCTTACCTCTATCTTGGATGATCCATGATGATTCTACAAAGCTCAACCTTAAGCTTCCTCTCTTGCTCTCTTGCTCTTCTTCTTCTTCTTCTTTCCAAAACCCTCTCCTCTTCTCTCTAAGACCAAGTTTGGTTTTATGTGAGGAAAAATGGAAAGAAAAGGAAGGGAAATGGCTTTTATAATTACTAGCTTCCAAGTTCTATGTTTGGTTTTGGTATTTTGGATGGAAGGAAAATGAGGAGAAATAGTTTATAATGTGCTTCTTACTAGCAACAAGGGTGAAAACCCAATTCTCACTAATTGCTCCCCACACCCCTATCCAATTATATCATTAATTCAATTAATTCAAATAATTCCGGGGAATTAAAATGTCGGATCCGAATAATATTTTACCGGACCGAACGGAAATGTCGCCAAATATATTATCATATATATCGATTAATATATTTATTCTCGTCGCAAAATAAATATCGATCGGTAATTTGAAAATATTAATATAATATAATATTAATTAAAAACGGGCGTTACAGACTTAATGTGTAATAAATTGTACCTTGTTCGACCAAAGCATCTTGTTTGACCCAACTATTGCATTAAATCCAATAACCTTTTGCGTTCTTTTCTTCTATTAGTAGGATTTTAACTTTGTTGAAAATCTTGACTAACAGTTGGTTTAGGAGCATTTGGTTCACAATATTCCAATCTCTACAAAGGTCGCCCTTACTATCACCCAACCACTTCTTCAAAGCCGCATGTGCAGATTCCACTCTATTAGTTGTCGTGTTCCTCAAATGTCTAACAGAATCCGTCCATGCACATACCACTTTCTCTTTCACTTGATCAAGAATAGTGGACTCAACGTATTTAAAAAAATTGGGATATTCCACACACAATTTCCTAAAGTGGATCACATTCTCAGTATACATCTCTTTAGTAGCAGAATTAAGAATTTCAGTCCATGCACTCATAATCTTCTCTACTACAACACCGGATTTGACCATTTGTCCGTCTTCACCTTTCTTCTCTTTGGTTCAAACCGCGGGTTTTAGTCGTGCTCTCACATTTTTTGTGATGTGATACCGACATAGTAAAGCGATTGATGATGGAAACACAGTGTCAACCGCATTCATAAGGGAGTTATCTCGATTGGTGATGATAACCATAATCATAATTTTTTGATCTTTCAACAAAGTCTTGCAAACACCCAACGCCCAAGTGACGTTGTCGTCCTTCTCATATTCCAAAACACCAAAACCAATCGAAAATGTCTTGTCCGTAGAGGTGACACCAATAATTTCTAGAAGCGAAAGCTTATACTTATTGGTCTTGTACGTCGAATCAATCATTAGAACGATCGAAAATGTGTTGAACAAATTGATACTTGCTGGATGCGTCCAAAAAATATCACGGATACTTACGTTGTCCTCACAAACTCTGTGTCTGGAAACATACTAGTTATCATTCAAACATTTCAATAAATGTTGCATTTCGGGCCTCGAATCTCTTTAGCAATGTGTTGTTTATATCGATAATTGTAAACCGATATGATATTTGAAACACATTCCACTCTATTCCGTTTCAAACCGACAAGTATGTTACTCGGTGCAACTTTGATCAATGACAATTCAGAAACATATTTCTTCTTTTCCGTCTTAAGTCGATAAACAATAGGATGCCCGTGTAACTTGGTGTCCAACGCATGATTATGCGTTCCAGATATGACACTAAACCACCATAAATTATCCACCCTACAATAATCGCGCAATTTGAACGGACACCCACATTTCCTCGATCCCGTGTCTTCGTGTTTTATCTTGCGAAATTTTGGAACGCATGCTCCACTTTTCTCGCATGTCAAAATAACAAATGGTTATTGATTACCAGTCCGATTGTCGGACCTCGCAATCACAACGTCAAAACCAAGTTTGATAGCTTCCATTCGAACATAATCAAGCATACGTTGACGAGTGGTGAAAGTTTTGACACTTGGAAATTGATTTCCATGATCTATCATAACATCAATCATTTTATCAACTTCTTTCACCACAATTGGCTTTTCATCTATGATGACTTTTTCCGAAATCAGAACCTTCACAATAGCTTTGACAATGTTGTCGGGGTGCACCATACCTAAAATATCAAAAAACACATGAATTCTGTTAAAATAGAATTCTGTTTCTGCATCAGACATTATTTCGCAAGTGCACTTGCGAATTTTTGGAGGTGGACTTCGCTAGTGCATTTGCGAAGTGACACTGTTTTCTTCAACAACAAAACAACTACAATGCAACAAATGTAGATTGAGAGGATGAAAGTTTATCTCAAATTGCAGTTTCCAATGCTTACTTTGTTAGTCTCAAACACTTGAAACTTGATTTGGAGACGAAAATTTCATTAACATTGGGTGAAGTTTGGTTTTTTTTGTTAGAGGAGGAGAAAATGGATGAAATAGTGTGAATATGTGACCATGCGACATTTTAGTATGGAAAGAGAAGTTTTGCAAGTGCACTTATGAATTCACAATTCAGGATGTTTCGCAAGCACACTTGCGAATTTACCTGATTTTGTTTTCCAAATCCAACGTTTAAAATAATAAAACATACAAAATCAGGTGAATTCGCAAGTACACTTGCAAACTACCCAAAAAGATAAATTCGTAAATGCACTTACGAAAGATATTTTGGGGTTTTTAGTGATGTAAGTCACCATCACTAGTTGTGAAAATAAATTCTCATAATTTTTATACAAATTACTTTGCAATTATTTCGAGTTTAATGTAAATTAAAACTTATGGTTTGATTTCCTAGAAATACCATTAAATACTCCCTTGAAATAATGTTTGGTCCTCTACCTCAATTTTCCCATCATATTATCACTAATTCACTATCATGATCGTGCACTTTCTAAACCATAATTACAATAAAACCTACACATTAGATTCAGCGTGCAACCAGTAGTAACACAACACTCATCTGCAGTCACTGAAACCAAACAAAACACCAAATCCCAACCGCAACAATGAGCTTCATCGACGACGGCATCGACTTAGACCCCTCCGATTTCGGCACATCAGTCCCTCTAAAGAAAGTCCCTAACGGCGACGTTTTCCAAGCCTCCCGCGCCGGCGACGTCGACCGTCTCCGCTACCTTCTCGAATGCGGCGTTAACGTCAACGCCCGTGATCAATGGGACTCCGTCGCGCTCTACTACGCTTGCCTCGCCGGTCACCTCGACGCCGCTCGTATGCTTCTCGAAAGCGGCGCTATTTGCTCCGAACATACGTTTGATGGGGACCGTTGTCATTATTCTGCTCTCAATTTGAAGGTTCGGAAGCTTCTCAAAGCGTTTGAAGCTCGGCCGCCGCCTTTGAACCCCTTGCAGTCGGCTCTAAGGGATACTTTCTTTGCTTGCCCGGCTAATTCACATTCTGGCGGCTTTCAGTTTTCCGGTATGAAATATGAATTCGATTCTACCTTTTTTTTTTCCTATTAGTTTGATTGATTGGTATATGAGAATGTTAAGCTGCGTAATTTATATTTTAATTTAGGAGTTTTTGTTGGAATTTTCAATTTTTTTGATCAAGTTGCAATTTTTATTATGATGTAAGAAGAATGCACTTGAAGTTAAAGGGGAGTGCAACAAAAAGATGTGCCTGTGAGAGTTTCCTTTTGTTTATGATATTAGAAGAATTTGATTTATAAGTTGTGAAAATGTCCTTTCTCTTGAGTATAGTGATAGACTGGTTTAAAAAAGTATAGGCGTTAGCGATTTCGGTTAGTACAAGTGTCACCACAATGATTGCGGTTTTCACGGTGTGAATTAACTAGAATTTAAAAACGGTGATAGCAGTATCAGTATCGGCATCTGTCAATACCGTTTTGTCGCGGCCATTTACAGACAGAGAGCTTATGATAAATTCGAGCTTTAGAAGCTCACTTAGGGTATGGATGGATTGAGGATTTAAGAGGGTTTTAGCGAGCTAAGTCTATATTTTTTATATATATTCCATGCTTTATTTATTTTTGAAAGAATAACATGATAGCTTATAACATTTCAACTACACTTACTAAGTTGCATGGGAAGAGTCCTCCCCCTCAAATAGGAACTCATATCAGATTTCTAATAATAATTTGAAGTGATACACGGACAATATATCTGAATTCTCTGAATACAGTTTTACAGAATTATCAACTCTGTTGAAAATTACATGTGGAATTACTTATTTTAGCCACATGTATCTTGAGCGGACTGAATGCTGAAGTGGCTTAGTCAATAACATTGGACTTTCCTAGACATGATTAACTGATCAAATACATAGAACAATTACTTTTGAGCAGGTGAGATAATATTCTTACACAACATTTAATTAAGGCTCAACTACTGAGACTATCAAATGATAAAAGAAGGCTTGTTTATTCTTCACCAACTCTCCTATTTCTCTCCCTCATGTGAGATGGGGATGTCATTGTTTTGTTTGTGATAATTCTTTTTCCAAATAATAATGTTGTATTTATACATGGTCTGGGACTCAATATTTAATCATATTTGAATAGGTACTCCATTCACTCAAGGGTTCAGTTCTAATTACTTTCCTCCAGATGTGGTTTTTACTGTACAAGGAAGACCCATTGAAGCTCACAGGATCATATTAAGTGCAAGGTCGCCATTTTTCAAGAAAAAATTTGAGACTGATTGGAAAGAGCGCAGCGAAGTAAGATTTTCACGGGAAAAACTGTCATATTCCGCGCTTTATAGCCTTATAAATTTCTTTTATTCAGACAGATTAGAGATTGCTGTGGATGACATGGATGGTCTTGTGAGAATTTGCAAAGTATGCAAATGTGAATCTCTTCAGAAAGTTCTCGAGAAAGAATTGACTCATCAAAAGTATGCACTTTATAAAGCTTTGAGTGATGTAGACAATTCTCAGAAACGGTTTATTTTACAAGGTCTATCCCTTCCTGAAGAAGACAGGCTTCCCGCTGCCTTGCGCAGAATCCTTCTGACAGCCCTTTCAAACTCCACTCATGAGAATGGTCAAGCTAATGGAATTGATAAATTGATATCTAAGATGGATGCCATGCAGATAGATAAACCTCTAAATGATCTGGCTGATGTTTGTATAAGAGTTGATAGAAAAAATTTCCGCTGCCATAAAGTTATTCTAGCATCAAGATCAGAATATTTCAAAGCAAGACTATCACGTATGAAGGATTTCCATGGAGGGAAAGATGAGTTGTATATTGACTACCTTCCTTGTCTTGAAGAGCATGACATGAGTGTGGAAGCATTTGAAAAAATGATTGAATATATGTAAGTCTCTTCCTTTTACTGTGAAATTTGGAAATCGAATATCTTGGAGGGATTAGTGTAGCAATCATTACAATGGTAACTTGAGATCATTTTGTGAATCAGTATCTGTACTCTATTTTTTTCTATAGGATCTGATTTTACAGTTAAATGTATTTCTACATTAATAGTTGTACATTAATTTTCTGATGCAAGTATGGTTTTTGTGAATTTTATGCTGTCTCTCTATGTTGGTTCAGGTACACCGATCGTTTGCAGGAAATAAATCCAGATCAGGTTTTTAGACATCCATATAGATTCCTGTTAAAAGTTGTTTGTCTTTTTTATTGTCAAATATTGATATTATGTTTTGATTTCGAACAGGCTGAGGAAATGTTTGATATTGCTTCCAGATACTTGATGTTTCCTCTTAAGCGTGCAGTGGCTGATGTCTTGGTGCCACACTTGGAAATGGCGTCACCTGAAGAACTTTGCCAATGGTTAATGCTAGCTGACATGTATTTTTCTTTTCTTATTGTCATTTTTGTTTCTTTATTATGATTATAATAACTGTTTCAATACATTTTGATTTGTTTCTTTAGGCTTTACCTTTTTGTTTCTACTTGTTTTAGACCTCACTATGTTACTAGACTTAGGGTGTGTTTGGTAAAATTAGCGGTTGACTGATAAGCTAACTGAAAGTTTATAGCTTATGATTGATGACCGATGATTGATAGCTTATAGCTTATAGTTGATGGTTGAGACTAATAGCTGATAAGCTAATTGAAGTGTTAGGTAAAATTAGTGGTTCAAATAACTTATAAATGTAAAATGACATAAAAAATATTTAATATATAATTATTTTATTTTAAATTAAAATTAATTATAAAGGATAAAATTGAGTTTTTGTTAAAATAATAAGAATAAAAAAGGAAGAAAAAATTATAAGGCATAAACTATAAGCTAAAACGCTATTTGAAATAGTGTCTGGAAAATAAGCTACAAGCTAGCAAAATAAGCTATAAACTCGTGATGAAAAGACCGTTACCAAGCAAATTTAAATTGTCATATGAACTTAAAAGCTATAAGTTAAACATTCAAAAATTTGTCTTACCAAAAGAGAGTCTTATTAAATAAGCTCTACTCCAATAACTACTTATTAAAGAAAGGTGCTTATACAGATGGTTGCTGAAATGTCTTCTGCTGTAATGATTGATTTAAATCAAACTTTAATATTTACTAATGATCTACAATTCAGCTGCAAAATTAGTTGGATAGAATTTAAAATGAAGGATCATATCTAATATAAGAAAGACCATCAATGTCATTTGTAGATTATTTATGCACATATTTTAGGAAGAAATTCACTTCTGGAATGAAATGAGTAGTTTAGAGTTTTTTGTTTACCATTTCCCCCTTAGTTCATTCATTACTGCTCAAATTGACCTTAGGATTTTGTTGTAAGAGCAAACTTTGTTTTTGTTCACTGATTTTATGACTCCTAACTGAAGAGTATTGTAGCCTGTTGTGTTGAATCACATATGTTCTGCTCCTTTTTTCTTCTTCTTTCTTTTTTCATGATAATTGATCTTTGTTCTCATTATTTTGTGAAATACTATTGTTGGAAGTATACTTAGATCTAATATTGAAGCTGCACCTGATCATATTTTGGTTGAATCTGTATTTCTATTGAATATTTGTTAATTTCCAGGTATGGTGTTTTGAAGATTCGGGAATTCTGCCTAGATACCATTGCCTGTAATTTTGAATTATTCGCGGATACTAAAGAATTCAGGGCATTGCTGCTGACTTTGCCTCCACCATCTGGAGACTCATCTCTTCGTACCACTGTCCCAAGCATGCCTGGATCTACCCTAACTAATGATCAAGCAAATCTTCTCGATGATTTACGTGATAAATGGCTTGAAATTGAAGCTGCTGAGCTTGACGAGAGAGATGATAGTGCTTTGCAATTTGACAAGCGCCTAGAGATGCTTATGCTTGTTGCAGAGCATGAAAAGTCATCAGGTGATGTTGGTTCAAATTGTGTTAATGATGTTCCATCCTTGGCGTTCTCTCCAATCACTGCTGTAATTTCAGGCGAAAACAAAGAACCGTAGATTTCTGAATACAATCTTTTTGGAATGTATAGAGGTTTTTAGATAATCACGATGGTAGTTTATAGAGAGCAGGTACTGAGTTAGGTTGCTTGGAGTACTTAGTTGGGTTTTAGTAACTGAAGTTGCTCCAGCATTCGTTGGTTCTTAATGTTCTATTTATCATATACTTATTATTCTTCTTATTATTATTCTTTTACACTTTTATATTCTTATTCTTATTACACGGTAGTTTTGACATTGTGATTGTGTTACATGATTGTTTGCTTGTTCATACCAAGCTTGTTACAACTAAAGTAAGAGAAAAACTCTTTAAATCAGCTAGAAACTAGAAACTAGAAATTACCTCGTAATATCCTTTCTGCGTCTTAGATCATTTGGATTAACTATTACTAAAAAAGGCTTAATGCATCCTTTGGTCCCTTAATTTAAGTCCCTTAAATCATGTTTCGTTAATCAAATTGATCATTTTTGTTAAATTTTGTCAAAATCTGTTAAGTTGAGCAGATGTGACACTCCAACTAGTAACAACTTAGCTGACCTGAAATTGTTTTTAATTAAATATTTTCTTATAATCTATGACCTCAAAAAAAAAAACCTAGTCGCAACACACTCTCTCTCTTCTCTTTCTCTTTGTTTCTCTCTTCTAGGCATGACAACAAAACTCATACCCACGTGTACCCACCCGAACCTGCCCCGAAGTTGACGAGGAAAACCTGCTTTGACTGGGTTTGAGTTCGGGTTTGGATTTTTCCCGATTATAAAATACGGGGACGAGTCTGGTAATAGGGACACTAACACCCACCCCGAATCCGTCCTGTTTATTTGATTATGTACATTATTTATTTTTGATAATTTAGAATATTAAATATGTGGTCAATGTTTTGATAATTTAATTTATATTTATTATTTAAAATATTTGAAATGTATACATGAAATTTTTTATATTGTTTTATTTTATTATTTATAATGTAATTTTATTTTGGAAAAACTAAATATTTTTATTAAAAAAGTAATTTTACTAAATAGATGATGGTGGGACGGGGATACCCGAACCCAACCCGAACCCGTTTGGGACGAGTTTGAATTTTAATTATTCATTCCCGTTGGGTTTGGGTCGGGGAACGGGGATTGTTTGGGGATTCGGGTTTGGGTTTTGGGAGGTAAAAATCGTTTTCGACCTGCCCCGTTGCCATCCCTACTCTCTTCCCTCTCTTTCTCTAGGTGAAAATCTCTTATTTTCATCATCCCTTAAACATGTTTTTCAATCTCTAACCCATTTTTTCACCGACCCATCATTCTGAACAATCGCTTCCCTCTTCAACAAGCTTATCCTTAAGTTCTTGACATGCTCAAAGTGTTTGGTGCTCAAAGTTGAGATTTCCATTCTCTGTTTCCATTGAGAATAGGTTCAATTTTCAATTGCAGTTCTTAGGTTTTTTTTTTGAGGTTTGAAATAGAAAGCAGGAAGCAAGAGCCGAGAAAGTAAGTTATTTATTCTCAAATGGAGTTTTGTTTTTTCTACTGACCTAAACAATCTCCACTCCAGTTACACTGCAAGATCTGGAACAAAAACCGCAATCAGTGACAATTCTTTATGAGATATGCCAAAAGAATGGTAAAAAAGTTGACATAGAACAATAGAGAAATGGTCCCAGAGAAATAGTCCCAAAAGCACTGTCAATGTCTATGTTGATGGAGAGTTGGTTGCATCCGCTTCCTCAGATCAAAAGAACATTGTAAGGCTTGAAGCGACCAATAAATGATGAGGATGACTGAGAGTATTACTATTGTGAAATATAGTGTTTTTTATTCACCAGAACAGTTAAGTTATTATTTGCATTTGTAAACTTTTTTAATATACCTATTCACATGTCTAAATCAAATACTTAAGCATTAACTAACCCAATATCTTAGAACTCATTCAAAAGAAAAGTCTATGATTTAGTTTTTCTTTTGGGAGTGTGATTTGATTTGCTTCTAACTTCTTTTGGGGGATTAGATTGAAACATCTACAGAAACTCAACATTAATTGTTTTGGAGAATTGATATTTCCTACTAGCTAATTGATCTTCCTTATTATTTTTAATTTGTTCTTTAAGTTGATTTTCTTGTGTCAAGCTTGTAACCTGATTTCTTACTTTATAATGTTTCACAACATTGAATTTTGTTTTCACAACAGAACATTGATAAATATTTTTTACAAGTTTTTAACAATTTGCGGGGGTTTTTTACCTCTGAAAATAAAACACCCGCAATTTAAATATAATACTTGTTTTTTTTTATAATACATATACTGAGTCACAAATGCATATTAATCATTGTTGTCATGCCATATAAGCCAACTTAACATTTTCACAACCAAATTAACAGAATAGACCAAATTAATTAACAAAATTATTGTTTAGAGACTTATTTGTCAAATTTATTACATAAGGGACCAAACTGAAATATGAAATTAAGTTAAGGGACTTTAGGAATAAATAAGCCAAAAAAAGTAGAGTATTTAGGAATTAAATCCCGCCTAGGCTATGCAGAGTCAGTTCTAACTCCGAATAAAAGAAGAGAGTTGTGATAGGCAATTAACAACCAATGTAAAACTTTACTGAATCTTTATGATATGGATCAACTACAAAATAATGAGAATTCTAGGTCGTTGCCGGTAAGCAATGCACTGTAAGGCTCGAGTACCATGTCAAAAGAGCAAAGGTCATTGTATTACCACTCGAATGTAATGAAAAATAAGCAAGGATTCCCACATTTTCGTGAACGGGTGTAGGTAAAGAAGTTAGTTTATAAAGGGAGAATTCACTTTAGATCATGGAATATAGGCACACTTACTGAAAATGTATGGAAACAATGGACATTATGGTTAGGAGGAAGATCAATTTTATGTGCCTATAAGAAACTAAGTGAATATGTGAAAAGTGAAAGAATTAGACAACTCAAAATTTAAGCTTTGGTACACCGGGAAAGTAATATCAAGAAATTTGTTGAGGATTATTATGGATAAGAAGTGGAAATAGGATTTATGAATGTGAAAGAGTAGGAGATCAAATTATAGCCTTGAATTTTATAGTGGAACAAGTCACCTTTAATGTTATTAGTGCGTACACACCTTATGTTGGGTTAACATAACATCTTAAGGTAAATTTTTGGGAGGACTTAGGTTTATTTCAAGATATACCCCAAGGAGAGAAGCTTTTCGTAAGAGAGGATCTCAATGGACATGTAGCTAACGCGACAAGATATTTTGAGAATGCACATGAGGTGTTTGGCCTAGGGGAGGTGAATGTGGAAGGTAAATCCATCTTGGAGTTTTCGCCGACTTTGGATCTTACTATAGCAAATATATGATTTAGGAAAAAAATATGAACATCTTATCATATATAAAAGTTGGGTGACATGTTCTCAAATGGATGTAAGAATTAAAGGAAGAGCAGAGAGAAAAAGTTATATGGTAGAACCACAGATCAGGTGGTGGCCTTTTAATGGTGAAAAATAAGGAATTTTCCAACACAAGGTCTTGAAGGGAGGGTTTGGACAACCACAAAGAAGTGAAAATGATATGTGAAACAAGATGACCAAAGAGATTAAAAAAATAGCTAAAGAGACGTTGGGTGAATCAAAAGGTTTTGTACCTAGGGGTAAATAATCATGGTGGTGGAATGAAAGTGTCAAGAATAAATTTAACGTAAAAAAAAGATTGTTTTAAAGAGTTATCTAGGTGTAAAAATTTTGAATCTTGGAAAAAGTGCAAGAAAGTTAAGAATGAAACCAAGAAGGTGATGTTTGAAGGAAGAACCCAAACTTTTGAGGGATTATACCAATATTTAGGAACCAAGGAGGGAGAAAGAAATTATATACATGTTTGCTAAGGGAAGAGAAATAAAGATTAAATATTTGGGTCAAGTGAAGTGTGTTTAAGATGAAGAAGGCAAAGTCTTAGTTCAGGAAAAAAAATATAAATGATATATGGAAGATATATTTATACAATTTAATTAATGAAGGATATGATATCTCACTAGACTCTAACAAACTCGACATTAAAGAAGAGGATCAAAACTATAATTACTATGTTAGATTCACAAATAGAAGGTAAATGAAGCGTAAAAAGAATGAGTAATAGTAAGACGGTTGGGACACACAACATACTTATTAAAGTGTGGAAAATTTTAGAAGATAGATGTATTGAGTGGCTCACTAAACTCTTTAATAAATTTATGAGGTCAAAACACATGCCAGATGAATGGAGAAGAAGCACCTCAGCCCTATTCTATAAGAACAAATAAGATATATAAATTGGGCAAATTATAAGGGGATTAAGCTTATGAGTCATACAATGAAGTTATGTGAAAGAGTTATCAAACATAGATTAATAAAAGAGACTCAAGTCATCGATAATCATTTTTCTTATATGCTAGGAAGGTCAACCGTGAAAGTGATTTATCTTTTATGACATGTGATAGAGTAGTATCAGATGGACCAATAAGACATGCATTTAATTTTTATTGACTTGGAGAAGGCGTATGGTAGAGTTCCTAGTGAGGTTATGTGGAAATCCCATAGAAGAAATGTGTTAGGATTGCATATATTAAAACTATTCAAGATATGTATGAAAGTGTAGTGACTAGTGTTCAGACACATGCTACGGAGATTGGTGATTTTCCCATTACAATTGGGTTGCATTAAGGTTTAACCCTAGTAGCATACCTTTTTACCTTGATTTTGTATGTACTCATGAAACAAATCCAAGAGCTAGCACCGAGAAGCATACTTTTTGTAGATGATATAGTCTTTCTTGCAAAGTCAAATGAGGATTTCAATGAGAGGGATAAATTTTGGAGAAGAGCTCTAGAAACACATGGTTTTCTCCTAAGGAGAAGTAAGACAAAATATATAAAATGTAAGTTCAACAAAAGAAGAAGCATTTCTAATCTAGAGGTGAAAGTTGGAGACCATATTATCCATCAAGTCACATTTTAAATATCTTGGGTCCATAATACAAAATGATGGAGAATTAGAAGGGAATATAAACCATTGAATTCTAATGGGTGGTTAAAATGGAGAAAGTCATCAAGTGTTTTATGTAATATAAAAACATTGCTCAAGGTAAAGGGAAATTTTTTTATTGGAGTGTGGTGAAACCTACAAATTTTTACAAGACAAAATGTTAAGTGGTTAGGAATCAACAGGAGAATATAGTAAGTGTAGTAAAGATAGGATGTTGCGGTGAATACATGGTAAGACTCAACATGATAAAAAAAGAAATGAAAATATTAGAGAGAGTGTCGGGGTAGCACCTATAGTAAAGAAGATGATGGAAAATAGACTTGGATGGTTTGCGCATTTAAAGAGAAGACATGTAAATTTTGTAGTAAGGATAGTAGACCAGATAAAGAGAATACAAACAATTCGAGGAATAGGAAGGCTCATAAAGACTATAAGGGTATGTTTGGAAGTTGGTTTTTGGACGATTTTAGAGGAGAAGACTTTGGAGAGCCGCGTCTTTAAAAAAGTTAAATAACAATATAATACATTATCATATAAATCATATTGTTTATATTTATTTTTTAAATATCAAAGACATCAAAATATAAGCGTAAGCAACCCTTCAAAACACCTCTCTCTCTAAACCCCTAAAAAATCAACTCTTGAACAGGCCTTAAAAAAGTTATTAAGAAAGATCTCGATAATATGATTTGGTAGAATCATAGTCCTTAATAAATTATTATGGAAAAATTGATCTATGTGGCCGACCCGACCTAGTAAGATAAGACTTAATTGTTGTATCTTAGGAATTCTTTTCGTACATCTCATTTCATTGGTGTCTTTGTTTGATCGTAATAATGATATGGATAAAGTGTGTATAACCGATATAAACAAATGTTAATTTCTTTAGGGAATTTCTTCACCCACCTAGTGGTTTTCTCCCACACCCTTGAAAAACCAAAAATACCCTTTGTAAGTGCACTTACAAATTCACCTTATTTTGTATGTTTTATTATTTTAAACGTTGAATTTGAAAAAAAAATCAGGTTAATTCGTAAGTGCACTTATGAAACATCCTGAAAGGTGAATTCGTAACTGTACTTACAAAACTTTCTCTGAATGTGTTAAAAGGTGTTTAAAACTACAATGTTTTTCACTATAGGTCGCATTATATTTTTCGTTTTCAGAAATTCAAATAAGTCGCCTTCTATTTTCACAAACCAACTAAGATATTAGTATATGATGGAAAAAATAGTCATAAATATAAAATTACATAAATTGTTCCGAAAGTAAGTACGATCAAATTATTACAAAATCAAAGAACAAAACATAATACTAATGTGTATGCCTAATCCTAATCCCCTGCGCCCTCCTCTGTCTGCGGTACTCCACTGCACGGTCTGCTCAGTGACGATCCTCTCCATCACAGTAACCGCCTGGGGACCACCCCCCATCGATAATCCCTACATCCAACGCCTCCCGTCCAAGTTGGTAGACACGCTGACAGATGGACACTAGATCAATCACATGGTCATCCCGGACCTACTCGTTCTCCAAGAGCTCCTCATGTGCTGGCCTCGATGGATGTCCAGGAGCATTCAATGTCATGATAGGGTGTGCCACTCTAAAGAACCATGTCACATAACCCTTTACACGGTGCCACATCTGGGATGCCTGCATTATCCGATACTCCTCTGGCACCACATGATTCTCCCACTCCTGGAAGATATCATCGAGATCCCACCGTGTTATGGTGTCGAGAGCAGCCTGAAAAGGAGATATAGGTATGATCTGCACAAAGCCAAACTGGCGGATACACTGCTCAGGCAGATACCTGACCATCATATTTGACCCACAAGCTAGCCACCCTGAGTATAATGAGATGGGATCGAATGCCACAACCTCCCTGTAGTCTACAAATGGAGTCCAGTTAATGTCTTCATGGGAAGTACGATCAAGGAACACCCGGTAAGGAAGCACATTTTGGTTGCCTCTATTGAGAATAAACTTGGCATAGTGGCCTTGTAGTCGGGATCTTCCGTGTAACCATGGATGCGATGAAAGTATGATATTATCCAGCTTTGCATCAACAAAAACATAATGTGTAAGTACAAATAAATTAAAAATAATTAAAATTTATCGTTAAAATAAAAAGATACCATGAGGAGTGTGCATGAGCCAGTGAGCGACCTCACCCTCAATCTGGAAGCTTCATTCAAATTTTGGTAGAGGTAGGTCAGAACAACGGCACCCCAGTTCCACTCACGAACTATAGTCAGGTCCATAAAATATCTCAGGTAGGTCACATCGTTGTAGTGACCACTGGTGTCCACAAAGACGAAATATGCCCACCAAGTACATCAAAAAACACCAGACAACACAACAACGATGAAACTGAACAAAAACATCCTCATCCATAGGCTTCCTAGCTACACGTGCAGTCCTTTTTGCAGCAGCTGCGGCCATAAGGTGCTCTTCATATATCTCCTTCAGGTAGGAGAACCTCACGTGTGCCCTATGACACCTCAAATTAATTCAACTATTTAATAATTAGAAATTTAATTATTAATTTAATTAAAGGTTTAATTATTGGTATTGATGAATTAATGAATTTAATTAATTAATTAAATAAATGGATGTGTTGGGGGTGTGAAGTAGATTTGGGAGGCGTGTAGAGTAAAAGGCTCTAATTAATCTAATTTATTTATTTCTATTATTTGGAAAATAAAAAGGAATAAATAAAGGGAAAAAGTGAGAAGAGGAATTAGGATTTCATTCTACGTGCTTCTGAAAAAGAGAAGAGAAAGAGGAGAAAAAGTCAAATCGTCAGAATTTGAAGATTCATCGCGAGGTAAGGGGTGATTTGATCTAATTATTATGCCTTATAGGTTTTGATGATCAATAGAACGAATTGATCCGTTAGGAATCTCGAATTAGGATTCTAGGTTGTGCCCTAACGTTATAATCCGACGTAACAATTCAATTGGAATTAATAAGAACAATTAATTTATGTAGAATGATTCTAGGCTAACTGGAAAACATGATTTTGTGGTCAAATGGATGTAAAAACATATTAACAAATTCTGTTCTGGTGTATTGTAAAGTTTGGTGATGAATGGAATCCATGGGAATTGGAAACAGTGAAGAAAAACTGGTTTTTGGGTGAAAATTAATAGTATGGGTCGACACACGGCATTATGAATCGATGCAAGTAGTAAAAATTTAGAAAACCAGAGGCGTGGAAAACATATGCATCGACTCATAGGGCAAAAATCAAGGTTATGCATCGACACATATGTGTTATACATCGACACATACTGAACCAATTTTGAAAAATGCATAATTTTTAAGCTATGTATCGATGCATATGACACATGAGTCGACGCAAGCAGCTTATGTATTGACACATGAGGTTTTGTGTCGATACATACTGTGTTGGAACAGAAGGGAACTTTCTGAAAACGGTTTTGGTCATATCTTTGCGACTAATTCGTGATTGTGCCATTAACTTTATGTATACTTGTTGTATGTTAATTCAATATGTTGTAATTAACGTTTTATGTGCATGATTCTGCTGTTATCATGTGTTGTTGGTGGTGTTGATTATGTATGGAATTATGTGATGTTGATATTCTGTTATTTGAATGTGGCATGCATATGCATTCTGGTGGAGTTAATTCCCATTGTGTGGAATGCTCGTATTGCCAATAACCGTACCCGGGTGATTGTGGGTGGTGAGGCTGGATTCGTGTCTGGGTGATTGTGGACGAATCAATGTTGGTGACTTGGTCACGTTTTGGTACCACATGCATTGAGTCTGCATTGCATACGTAATTATAACATGTTAGGATGATTTCCAGTGTTGTAATTGCATTGATTGTTATTATGTGCATTGTTGAACTGTGTGATTTTGTGTTGTGAACTGGAATCTGAATATACTAATGAGGGTGGAATAATGAATTAATTGTTTTATTGTTTTAAAGAAATGTATAATGCATTTTAATCTTGATGAAATCTTACCCTTACTTTAATGATTTCAGATTGAAGTGATTAGCTGCTCAGAGATTTGGTGAGGATGGCTTATAGAGCTATGCTATTTAGATAGTCCGCGTGTCAGTGTCATGCTCTGGTAGTTGTAACACTGGGGAACGATTGGTTTAGAGTTATCATTAAACTCTGTTTTCTTTGGTTTATGTTGGAATAATTATGATTTGAGTTATTCCGAATTTTATGTTATTTCCGCTGTGTAAAACATAATCATTGGTTTTGGAATTATATTTAATAAGTTCTTCAGTAAATGCATGACTACTGGTTTGTTATTTTATTATTTTGGAATTTTTAAAATTGTGGCGCCCTTTCTTTATGTTAAAACTCTGATTAAATATATAATTCGCGGGGAAATTAGAAGGGGTGTGACATGCCCCATTTGTGGTCGCAGTCCGCATCAACCCTGTCAGGATCAACTCCAAGATACTCAACTATCCAGTTAACCGCCTCAACTCTGAATATCTTGATATGGTTAAGTAACATGCCTCTGATAGGTAGTTGGAGCAAGCATGCTACATCATTGAGAGTGATGGTCAACTCCCAGATTTGAAAGTGGAAAGATGGCGTCTCCTTATGCCACCTCTCAACAAAATCCCCCTGCATGCAGGTGTGAAGCAACTCGATTTTCAAAAATCTTTTAATTCTCGAAAACTAGTGAAATCGCCACCTAATTTTATTTGTTCTAAAAAGAACGGGAAAATATAGATAAAACCCCAAACAAGCGGATAAGGCGGTCTACGTGACCAAAAAGTGGGATCGGGAGTCGGTTATGTAAGGGGAAGGTATTAGCACCCCTTACATCCATCGTATTCGATGGGACCCATTTAATTCTACGCGTTTGTGTGTGTGTTTATTGCTAAGTTATGAATACCAAAAGGAAAAGAAATTGTTTGTTTATTATTTTGAGTTTGGCACGGTTTCAGAACCGTGTGCCTACATATTCCCTTGTGCAATGGGAAAGTCAAAACTCTGTAGTTCCTCTCGAAAAGGTTTAAATTTGTTGTATTGATTTTATAAGAAAAATCGTGTATTTAGACATTTCAAATACTTTGAACTAGGACTTGTTTTGTTTGTTTGAAAAGCTTAAGTCCTCGCTCGTATTTGAAACGACTATTACACTCTCTTTATCCGAAAAGAGTTTTTGGCAATCGCATATGAGCGATAAAAGAATTTGAGTGAGTTGAATTGTTTTTTATGTGGATGAAAAAGTACCGAACAACGAGGCTAGCGTCTCACGATTCAAATACTAGAAACCCGAGGAACGAAAGTTCGCCCAAGTCGTCTATCATCCAAAAATGTTTTCTTGAGAAAAAGTGAAGTGAAGCGAGTTCACGTTATTTAGGGGTCTTTAAGCCACGGGTCTAGCGTCCAACGACTTAAAGATTAAAGTTTATTTGGGGGACAAGTTTTTTAGCAATTAGTCTAGCGTTTAACGACTAAAAAACTTGTACTTTATTATGAAAAAAGATTTTGAAAATGCACTCGACGTTGGATCGAGGTTTGAAACTTACTATGAAAGTGTTTTTGCAAATCGAGTTATGATTGATTGAATATAGGATCCTAATGTGTGATAATGGAAAAAGAGCACACAATTGCATACAAGTATTAAATAAATTAAGAGCCCATACAAGGTGGCTGGCACAAATAAATAAACGACTTATCTCGTGTAGGTGCATGCGCGAAATAAATTTAATCGACTAATTAAACAAAATTTAATCAAGTAATTAGTTTAATAAAATTAATTAGGTAAACTAATTAATTTTAAATAACCTAATTAGATAATCAAATAATGTTTAACTAACCAATTAAAGTTTCATTGTAAGCCCAAGAGTAAGCGTGGTGTGTGCAAAAAGGTGTGGCCGTTGGGACGCTTCAAAGCTTTGTCCACTCAGGGTAAAAAAAATGGCTCGCACGAGTATTAGTTTGAAAATATGTTTGGTTGTGCTTTGTGAATAATAAATAAATAATGCAATAAAAATTACCTACTAATTATTACAACAAATTGGGGATGGGGTACAAATTTACAAATGGGGAGTAAAATAAAACGCTAAAAAATTCCTAATAATAAGAAAAAATGTCTAACCCATACTACCATTATTATTTGTGATTTAGAGTATACTAAAAAGAAGATATGATAGTACTAACTAAAGAAAAATAATAGTAATAATAATAAGCATAGTTAGGATAATATAAACAGTAAATATAATGATGTATTAGTTATAATAATAATAATTATTAAATAGTAATAACAAAAATGAGTAATAAAAATTAAGTAAGTAATAATAATAGTTATTCATAATAATAATGTTTTAATAAGTACTGAAAATAATTATTAATAAAAAAATAATAATAATAAAGAAAACAAATGATATAATAATAATTAGTATGTTATAAAAATAATAGTAAATAATAATAATGACAATCGTTACAGTTTAAAAATAATAGTAGTAATAATATAGTAATAATAGTAAAAATAAAAATTAAAAATATTAGTAATAATGGTGAGTGTTAGTAGTAATATAATATAGCAGTAAAGATAATATAACAATAATAAGAATAATATAAGTAATAATGCAAATAATAGTAGTGTTAGTATTAGTAGATAAAAGAAACAAATGTTATTTAACTAATCCTAATTTCTTTTTTAAGAAAACAAAATGGAAATCAAAACCATCTCACACGATCCTTCATCTCTCTCGTATGAGCCGATGCATGTGTTTCCAGAAACCGATCTCTCCCACTCTCTCGCGATCCTGTCTCACTCTCATCGTTCTCATCGCTCTCACTCGTGATTCCGTGTTTTCCTCTGCTGCTCGCTATTCACCGGAATGGATGAACGTGGCCGCACCGGTAATCGCCCTCGTGGCGGTAACGGCGGCGGCTCTTCTCCGAAGAGGGGTTTCTTACTCTTTCTCTGTCCGTTTGCTCTTATAGCTTCGATTTAACGCTTTTGCATTCTGATTCTCACAGGTTGATGGTTTTGAAAGGGGAAATAAAGAAACCCTAACTCCTATTCGGATGGAAACCGTGATGCTCAGATGCGAAAATGGATGAGACGGTAGAGATAAACCGGGTAATACCTTTCTGAATCTTTCTTCTTCTTTCCCTCTATTCAGAAGTAGATTTCTGAAATAGTAAAATCTGAAGGTTTTCTGGTGTTTAGGAAAATGATGACATGCTTGCTTTTGCGTTTCTGTTTTTCTGGGGTTTTGCTGTTTGGCTATGTTGGTTTGATTGAACAGATACCACTCTGGTTTAGCTTTTTCTGGTTTGAAAATGGTTTTTGGATTTTTGGTCTGGTTTGGGAATCAATAGAACACAATGCTACACTTGCTTGTTTTTTCGGTTTTGGAAAATGGTTTTGGAACTGGTTCTCAAAATTTCGTTTGTAGTTGATGCTGGTTTTGTTGGTTTTTTCTTTGAAAACAAACTCTGTGTCTTTTGAAACTGATGGCTTCTCTTCCTCTTTTTTTTTTCTTACTGATAAGGTCTTTTATGGCTTATAGAACAGATTTCACTCTTGGTTTTTTCCTTCTGGTTTCAAGAAAACACTGATAAAACAGATCTTTTTCTTCTTCTGGCTTCTAAAACTGATATAGCAGATACATTGCTTCTTGTTTTTGTCATTACCAAACTGATGCTTGCTTATCCCTTTTCTGTCTTGAAATCTTGAGAACAGATACTACATCCCTCTCTTTTTCTGGTCCTAGGTTTTTACCTCTTTTTTTACTTTAAGTGAAAAACCAATGTTTTCTTTCTTATGATAATACTGCTGCTATTATGCATTGCTTGCATTGCTTATTTTACCTCTTTCGGCTCTGTTATTGCTGGCTTGCTTCTGCTGATAAATAAGACCTTTGTCTTACTTGCTGCTATCTTGATTATGCTGTCTGTTGCTAAAAACTGCTGCCTTATATTACTTATATTATGCTTGCTGCCTGGGAATTAGACTGTTGGGAATGTTTACATTACTGCCCTGTTGGATCAATGAACTGTTGCCTGTTGGGATGGATTAACCATGATGAATTATCTGAGTTAGGTTTACCTGTGAACCGAATTAATTCGTGATTTGCAGATAAACTCACTTTTTAACCGATGATTAATCTCGAACAAGATTATGAGGTCTAGCGTAAAACCTGATTCCCGCCAGAAATCTAATGATGAGTTCAAAAACAAAATACTTTTCCTTGATTTTTCTTCGATGTACAGTTACTGATCAATCTTTTTTCTTGTGTTTCATGTGACGATGCGGAGAATGGCATAGCAATAGCAATAAATGGGAAGGCAGCCCGGGTGTGAAGCAAGACTCGGAGAGAACAACCATTTGCTCGAACACCTTAGAAGCTTATAGCAATAACGTAATTTATATTTTTGTATTTTTGCAACTTTGTAATTCAACACTGTAACCGAATTCTAAATAATAAGAACTTCCTTATTTTCATTTAATCTCAAAATTCCAATTTACATTTTTGCTTGAAACATCTGGTAAATATCTCCGGCTAACAAAATCAAACAGCGAGGACGGTGTTTTTCTTTACTGAATTCAAATACCTCAAGTGAACAAAAAGAATTTCTTTTTTCTTTTAAAACTTAAATTTTCAAATAAATAATTATTTTTCAATTTAAGTTCTAAAACAAATAATTCTCTTTCGACAAATAAAATAATAAACAACCTCTTGCACCAATGGTTCGAAATCATTCGAAATCTCCTGAATTTGAATTGAATCAGTTAATAGCACTTTCCCACCACTTTTTCATGAAAAATTTTCAGTAGGAATTCCTCTGAAACCATAATAAACGGACATTTCGCTTGAAAATAATGGGATAGAACGAAAGGGAAATTTTGGGGTGCGACAAGGTGCTTATGGTATTATAACCCGTACCACATAATCCAGAAAGACCGGATCTGATGACAACATTATGGAACCATTGAGCCTTAGGAATAAAAAGATAAAAAATCTTGCGGGAGTGGTTAACATGCTTTAAAGCATTCATTTCCTGAAACAAATGAATTCAACGAAAATAACTCAAGATGAAATGTATTTTTGAATAAAAATTATAATATGAAATAACTCAAGTGGAACAAAAAAAATACCTGCCCATCTCAGACATAACGAGCAGCATGATCTTGATAATATATCAGGAGAGATGTGTCATATGGCCCTCTTGGATAGTGTGATAACTGGTTTTTTCAAAATCGGTTATTTTAAAACAATGAAGTCGCCACCAAATTTTATTTGTTCCAAAGGAACGAGAAAATATGGATAAAATCCGCGAAGAAGGATAAGACGGTCAACAAGACCAAAAGATATGGATTCGGGAGTTAGTTATGCAAAGGGAAGATATTAGCACTCGTCACACCCATCGTACTCGATGGGAACCATTCCATTCATGCGTGTTTAAGTGTGTTTATTGAATTTGCTTACTTCTAAGTTAAGAAAGGAAAAACAAGAGGGGTTTTTATTTATGAGTTTTTGAACTCACCAAAGACATCGCATCTTGTGCCTACGTACTCCCTCGTGCAATGGGAAAGTCATAGTTCCGTAGTTCCTCTTGAAAATGTTTAAGTTGGTTGTGTTGATTTTAGAAGAAAAGTTTTGTGCGTTTAGACATTTCAAATGTTTGAACTTCGACTTTTTTAGTTTGTTTGAAAGCTAAGTTCTATTCGTATTTGAAATGGCTATTGCACACTCTTTGTAAGAAAAGAGTTTGATGGTTGCATATGAGCGAAAAAAGAGTTGAGTGATTTGAGTTGATTTTAAGTGGGTGAAAAGTACCGAACAATAGGACTAGCATCCTACGATTCAAATACTAGAAACCAGAGGAGCACCGAAGCTCAACGAGTCGTCTGTCATCCCAAAACAAATTCTTATGAAAAGGTGAAGTGAAACAAGGTTCACGTTATTAAATTTGAGTATTTAAACAATTGGTCTAGCAACCAACAATTTAAATACTCGAGTTCATTTTTGCACAAGTTTTTAAACAATTGGTCTAGCAACCAACGATTTAAATACTCGAGTTCATTTTTGCACAAGTTTTTAAACAATTGGTCTAGCAACTAACGATTTAAATACTCGGAAATTATTATGAAAAAGGAATTTTGAAAAAAAACCACTCGACGTTGGATTGAGGTTTGTAACTTTGATTCATGAAAGTGTTTTAGCGTTTGGTTTATGAGAAGGTGAGAAATGGAACCATGTTATGATTAACCAAGTATATGGACTTGATTAATCTTGTGAGGATAGGTGCTCATACTCCCAACTATGAGACTCTTGTGCATGGATGATTGGTATATAGACCAATATTTATTCGGGTTATGATTAATCGATGCAAACTAGAGCTTAGATTAATCTTGTGATAATGGCCATGCCCATTTTCAACTATTAAACCCTTTAAGAAGTTTGGTATAAGAACCAAGAGAGATAATTAAATTGACTGCATTAAGTGTGTGGAGTGTACAATTGTGAATAAGCCATACAAGCATATGAGATACAATCAAATCACACAATACAAGGTCAAATCCTTAAATAATTATTAGAATAAATCTTTTTTATTTGATAAAAAATAATTAATAATTTAATCAATAATTATCAAATAAAAATTATTTCAAAACTAATAATTATTTAATACATAAAGAAAATTTATTTGCATGATTAAATAAAATAATTAAAAGAGAAGAGTTTAAAAATGGCCCGTTTGGAATAATTCTGGGTGCAAAGAAGAAAACCAGTTGGTCCCAAATAAAGGGAGAGAGTCCAGTCCATTAAACTCCTGGTGATCTAGTGTGGTCGCCTCCTGATGGTGCACTGTGGTCCACTAACCAGAACCGTTAGATAACTTTTCTTTCATATCCAGCGGAGAGAGAAGGAGGGAACATACTTATTACCATCAGCCATCGGGTACAAAATTAAAATTAGTGGGTGGTGACATGTGTCACCACCGTATTAAGCCATGATTATTTAGTAAATTAACAAAAAAAAACAAAAAAAAGGCTTAATCAACCACAATACACTCGCCCCTCTCTTTCTCTCTCTTCAAATAAACGCTCTCACCTCTCTCTAAAATCATCTCGCTGGAGAAGCTGAAGGTGCCGTGCCGAAAGTCTCCCTACGGCGGCGACGGCGGGATGAAATCTAGCTTCGATTTCGATTTTTCTTAGATTTTTCGACTCGTCTCTCTCTCTCTCTCTCTCTCTCTCTCTCTTCTGTCTTAATCTTTGGTTTGGTTTTTCAGATTCCAAAAAACGACGACTGAATCTAAAGAGGAAAATACGAAACCCTATCTTCTATTTTCGTGAAATCGGTGGCGGCTAATATGTTTTAAAGTAAATTGATGATGAATAAAGAGAGAAAGGAAGGAAAACAAAGCCTTGGTCTCCTTAGATCAACGATCTTGCCACCTTTCGACGGTTTCACGGTGAGATCTTTCTGATTGACTTGATTTTCCTCTTCCTCTTCCTCTTCGTTTCGAAGCTTTTGATTTCTAAAAAGAAACAAATTATGAAGGGTTTTCGTTTTGGAAAGTGATGAATGAAATAAATTTAGGGTTTTAGTTTGTTAGCCTGATGCTGTTTTGTTTATGTTTCTGTATATTTTCTGATTTTTGGGAAGATGATAGGGTTTCTACGCTGCTTTTTTTCTGGTCTTGTAAACAGTACCCTCCCCTTGGAATCTGTGCCAATGATTGATTTTATAGCATGATGGCATTAGGGGTTTGCTATGTTGGTTTAGACTTAGTGATTTTCTGATAACAGGATTTGAGGAAATTCTGTGTTTGGGCTTAACATGACTTCTGATATGTTGAACTTGTTTGTGGGATGAAAACTGAATTCTAACTTTGTTATATTGTAACTATGATGATTTTTTGAGTTTGTACTTGCTGCCTTTGCTTTTCGAACCTCTTTTTGTGAACCAAAACTATTTGTGATTTGCAATAGAGGTCGTTTGGCCCGTGATTGAATCTTGAAAATTTTGATTTCGTGTGAATCAAAATAACATGAGGCTTTTATTGTTACTTGATCATGACTTGAGAAAAAAGACCAATCCTAAAGTATGATTCCATACACACCCTAATAATGAAATTGAAAGAAAAAGTTCTCTTTGAAAGATTTTTGTTCATGTCTCAATTCCAAATATTATTGATTCTAACCTCTCTTTGTTTTGATTTCATGTGCAAAATGATGGCGATGGCAAGGAAAAAAGTTTGGAGTTGGACGAAGTTTCAAAAGAAGAAGATTTGCTATTAGTAACCATAGGATTAGATTAGGACTTCTATTTGAACTTGTATTGTAGGAGCATAGAACTTGAATATTTCTTGTAATGTGAAGTAACTTGAATATAGGCATAAGAATTTGGATCTCTTGAATTTGGTGATGATATAGTTGAACCCTTGTAAAATTAAAATGAGGATAATGTAACTTTGTGAGGTTTAGATCAATTAAAATTTCTTGAATGATGAAGTAAACAAAGTCTTGCTATACTGCAAATTCGATCTTATCTTTCCAACTTGAAATGTTGTTTGGTATTAAACAAGATACGCCTTGAGGTTTTAGGTACCATACTTGTAGATTAATGAAGTGGTTTGTGATTAGACCAAAGAAATTTTGGAATTTGTTCTTGTAAATGATTAAGTGTTTGAGATCTTTAGGCCATTACACTTGGAGTTTTGAAGTGGATCTTCTATGTACATAAACATTGCCATATCTTGAAAGCCCTCGAATGAATGCCTTGAACATTGAGTTAAAAGAGAGAATTCAAATTTTAAACTTTCTTAAAGGTCGAATACCTTTCCAAGTTCCAAATGAACGCTTCCACATACACTATATAGTACCTCCATTCTTACTAAGAAAAATCCAAGGTCATAACTTGTAATACAAGTAGTCAAATGCAACATTTTGAATTGATGACCAAAAATCAATTGAACTTTAATCCAACATCAACGAATCATACAAAGAATCTTTACGGAAAAATACATCCTCAACACAAAACCCTAATTTCAAAGAAAGGGACATGGGAACATGATTTACTTTAATATTCTGACAAATTCAAACATATGATGAAATGATGGACATATTGAGATGTCTTGAGGCATGAAAAACCTTTAACTTGAGTGAGCAAATGGAACGAGTATATTAGAACCTCCTTTTACATATTGACAAACCCAATAACTCGTTGTAGCTTGTAGAAGAACCACTGGAAGCCATCTCAAACCTATAACCATAGAATCAATGATATTAATGCATGTGTGTGCGATATAAAAAATGAAAAAGGGTAAATTTGGGGGTGCAATAGATAGCCATCCTCTGCCTCCGCAGGTTCCTCAGCATCGTGGTTTTGAACCTTAACATTTTCTGCATCCTCCGCTTGAACATCCTGGGTCTCCTCAAGTACCTACTCCTCCTGTACCTAGTCATCACGTACTTCCTCATAAGCAGCATAGGTAGATGCCTCATGCAGAAGACTCCTCCATGACATTGCGGAAGGTGAAGCTATCTCTAGTTACTCCCTTTGTACCCGACCCTGTCCACGAGGCCAATTAACCTGTTGTTGCTGTATCTCTCGACGAATCGAGGCAGTCTGGCTTGGCTTGCCTTGTCTCAAATGCACCATCGGATCTTGGTTCTCTGGCATTTTCCTGAAATAAACCATTATAATTGTTAGGTTACTAATTTAAAACAAGTCCGAAAAAATTCGTAAGTGCACTTACGAAGTCCCTCTAGGGTCAGTTCACAGATGTACTTGCGAAACCCCTTCGTCCAAATATTTCCAAAACCAGAAAATTCCGTCCCTAAACACCCAAAATTCATTTTTTATCCAATACAACTACATTTACCTATTCTTACTTCATATACAATTTAATTTCTACAACCTAACCTAATAATCTTATAAATTTTTACATTTTGAATCAAAAAAATGTGAAGAAAACTTACACCAATTTGAGTTTGGAGATGAGTTTGAAAGAGTTTGGAGTTGAAATGCCATGATGAACTTGAATGGAGTGAGATTGAATTAGTAGAAATGTTAGGTTTTGTATGTGAGAATTTTATAGCATGAGTGAATGATTACGCATATTGAATTATTTCGGATGAGATGATGGCTGCCCGAGATTTTGAGTGCCCTGCTGAAATTATGAATTTGGTTCATTTTTTCTTAATTCATAATTTTTTTATCAGATTTATAGGTCATTTGTATTAAATAAATAGTCAACTTTATATGTATATATAATAAATAAAAAAATTGGTGCTCCTAAAAAACTGACACTCTGTGCTACCGCTCCTCTCGAACATCATCTGGGACCCCCTGGATGATGGTGTCTTTGTGTAAGGTAGGGAAAATTGAAATTTTTAGAGAACACTTGCGCAAGGTTTTGTCTTTGTGTAAGGATGAGAAAACTTAAAAGTTTAGAGAACAATTGCATAAGGATTTACATTTATCTCAATTTCAAGGTGATAATGCTTGAAGAAGAATGATATTGACATGATATCAGAACCATGATATGAGTGAATGGTTATGCATATTGAAATAGGCATTCAGACCAACATCATTGTTTTATATGAAATATTTAGGATGAGATGATACTGTCTTTGTGTAAGGAAGAGAAAACTTAAATGTTTAGAGAACACTCGCATAAGGGGTTGTATTTGTGTAAGGACGGGAAAACTTAAAAGTTTAGCGAACACTTGCATAAGGATTCACATTTATCTCATATTCACATAAGGATTCACGTTTATCTCAATTCATATGATATCATTCCATATGAGCCTATAAATTATACAATCCCATGGAATAAAGGGTGCACATCAACACATAAATGTGATTTTCAATAATCAGAGGCATGAAAGTGACATGATACACTAAAGAAAAGAAGTGATATCAATCATGTTTTTTCAAAACTTGTTCAAAGTAAAGGTTCAAATGAAGGGATTGATGCTGAAGGCACTAGAGTTGCAAATGACAGACCAATAGAGACTCAAACACAATGTGGGGCCTCCTAGAATACGTCAAGTTCCTAATAGAATTGCATATTGTGAATTATCATCTGACAATGCAATCGGTAATAAAGGTGAGCTTATACATTTTGCTCTGCTAGTTGATGTTGAGAAATTATCCATGATGAGACAATGAAGAGTAAGGTATGGAAATAGGCCACAGCACTAACGAACTCAAGTCAATTCGAAAGAATCACAGTTGAAAGCTAGTAACTCTGACTTAAAGAAAGAAGACTATTGATGTGAAATGGGCATTCAAGGTAAAGTTGAATCCAAATGAGTCATTATCAAGGCATAAGGTATGATATTAACTATAATGAAGTGATTGCTTCTGTTGCCAGACATGAGACAATAAGATAGATTAGTTATAACAATAGCTAGTAGCAAAAATTGCTTCCTCTACCACTTAGATGTAAAGCCTGCATGTTTAAATTCTCTATTGCTAAAAACAAATTGTCATTTGTTGTTTTCGGTATACAAAATAGTGCCACGTAGGTAATTATCGGCTGAGTCGCGGAGCGGTACACTTTCTTTAAGACGTTTCGCGGTACTGCTAAAATTATGCAAAGCAGTTCTTAATTCACCACGACGCCTCCAGGATAAAACAGCCCTTTCTGTAATTACGGTTATCACTTGCACAATGATAAACCGTTCTAAGAGATACACCTTCAGATGGTAACTATGACCAGTCTTAGTATCTGGAATAACATCCAGTCGAAAAGAAGAAGAATAATTAGAAGAAGTAGAATTGAGAGAGAGAAGAGAGAATTCGAATTTTGTTGAATTCTGGAGTGATTTCCAAATGCAATGAGCAAATGTATTTATAGGCAAAAGAATCCAAATAAGTGGACCTAAATCCATGGAGAGAAACGTGGGAGAGTGGAACAAGCCCAGTCAAATGAAATCGTTCACTACTTGGTTAGCAAGTCAAAAATTAGGTTAAGACTTGGTCTTGGAGTATGACACATCATAATTTCTTAATTAATTAATATTAAATACTAATTAATTTCTTAAGATTTTATAATTAATTAAATAATAATATTTAATTTCTACAGAATTAATTAATTAATAATAATTAATTTCCAATAATTCGGGTTATGAAAATGAATCTTTTCAAATTCACTTCCATACTAGTTCTTACTTGTGCACATTCATTCCAAGCTTTTCCAACAATCCCCCACTTGAATTTAAAAAGGTGATTTTAGAAGTAATGTCAGACGTTTTCTAAGATTGTGCATAAGCAAAGGTGTCTACGACTTGAACCTTTGCGTAGCAAGTAGGATTCCGATTTAACAAGAGTGACACTATTGTCTTGAACTCTATCTCAGACATCATACCCGCACACAACCTTTTCTTAAGGTGTATTCTGATAGCCCGTGCTTTAAATGGCCCTGCACGTGTATCCCGGTTTAGTGAAAGCTCTAGAAATTCTGTCTCGCAATTCCATAGAAACCGGCCAAAATTCCACAATCACATAGGTGAGTCTATCAAGAGTACTCCTATAGCCTAGGTACTCCCTCATACAGAGCATAGATCTCATTAAGAGTTTCTATTATCTCATCCTTTCATTACTTCACGATTCATGCTTTACTTGCATGATCATTTCATACTACTCACAACTTGTTATTACCCACTGAACCTATTTCTTGGGATCTCCAGTCATTTAGGTCGGGTTACTATCATGAGTAATTCATTTCTTTATAGGCATTAGTCCCATCTTCTTGGATGTATTATGGACTTTCTCTCTAGCTAGTCCTTTCGTCAAAGGATCTGCTAAGTTTTCATCAGTGCGTACATGATCCACTCTTACAGCTCCTTTAGAGATACAATCCCTAACGGTGCTGTGTTTTCTTCTAATTTGACGTCTTTTACCATTATAATAACGGTTCTCAATTTTTGCAATAGCCGCGGTACTATCGCAGTGGATCAACACAGTTGGCATAGGTTTTTCCCATAAGGGAATCTCAGCTAGCAAGCATCTCAACCAGCTTGCTTCTTCACTAGCACTTGCTAATGCTATCATTTCAGACTCCATCGTGGACTGGGCCAAGATAGTCTGTTTCTTTGATTTCAAGATCTGACTCCTCCAGCTATGTTAAATACATAGCCACTAGTTGCTTTAGAATCATCTGATAATGTATTCCAATCTGCATCACTGTATCCTTCAAGTACGACAGGAAATCTCTGATAATGCAATCCGAGGTTCATTGTCTTTTTGAGGTATCGCATGACTCTCTCAATAGCTTGCCAATGCTCACTACTCGGTCTACTCGTGAATCTGCACAACAATCTCACAGCATATGCAATGTCTGGTCTCGTACAATCAGTGGCATATCTAAGACTGCCAATGATACTTGCATATTCTGTCTGTCTAACACTTTCACCAGTGTTCTTAAACAATTTCACGCTTGGATCGTATGGTGTCCTGGTTGGTGCACAATCAAAATAATTATATTTCTTTAAGATCTTTTCCACGTAGTGTGATTGATCCAAAGAAATTTCTTTCTCAGATCTTGTGATCTTGATACCAAGAATCACACTTGCTTCTCCGAGATCTTTCATATCAAAGTTTTTGCATAACAGTGATTTCACATCATTTATGGTCTGGGTGTTTGACCCAAATATGAGTAGATCATCTACATATAGACATATGATAGTGCATATGCGATTCTCAGATTTATAATAAACGCATTTGTCACTTTCATTCACTTTATACCCATTTGATATCATTAAGTTATCAAACTTTTCATGCCATTGCTTAGGAGCTTGTTTTAGTCCATATAAAGACTTGTCTAACTTACAGACCTTACATTCTTGTCCATGGATCACAAAACCTTCTGGTTGTTCCATATAGATTTCTTCTTCTAATTCACCATTTAAAAAAGCTGTTTTAACATCCATTTGGTGTACTATTAAGTTATAAATAGCAGCTATTGAAATAAGTACCCTAATGGATGTAATTCTAGTGACAGGAGAAAAAGTGTTGAAGAAATCTATATTCTCTCTTTGTCTAAAACCCTTGGCTACAAGGCGAGCCTTGTATTTATCAATACTTCCATCAGGTTTTAGTTTCTTTTTCAAAACCCATTTACAACCGATTGGTTTGCAACCAGGAGGCAAGTCTACTAAGTGCCAGGTCTTGTTAGATTCTAGAGATTCTATCTCATCATTGATGGCTTCTTGTCATAAATCAGCATCCAGAGATGACAAGGCTTCTTGAAGATTCATAGGATCTTCTTCTACGTTATAGGCCGTATAATCGGACCCATAATCTTTAGCAACTCTTGCTCGTTTACTTCGTCGAAGTTCTGTTGCTGCATCATCGTTACTTTTTGTGTTTCTTATCACAGGAACGTGACTCGATTGTTTTCCCCCACTATTTCTCGTTTTGAAAGGAAATTTGTCTTCATAGAATTCACCATCATTTGATTCTATGATCACTTTTGTACTAAGGTTATAAAACCTATATGCTTTATTGTTTGATGCATATCCAATGAATACACATTCGTATGCGCTACTAGCGAGTTTAACTCGTTTCGAATCCGGAATTCTGACATAAGCCAAACTCCCCAAGTTCTCAAATAAGACAAGTTTGGTTGTCTTTTCTTTACTATCTCATAAGGAGAGATATTACTTTTTGACTTGGGAACTCTATTCAGGACATAGCAAACAGTTAGTAAAATTTCCCCACGGTGAGGTGCGGCAGAATTCATCATAATTGCAACAACAAGTTCAGTAAGAGTTCTATTCTTTCTTTCTGCTTTACCATTCATTTCCGGATAATATGGAGCAGTCGTTTCATGTATAATTCCATGTTCAGTATAAAAATCATTAAATAAACCATAATTATATTCAGTTCCCCGATCACTACGAAGTCGCTTAATCTTTTTACTAAATTGATTCTCTATTTCAGTTACATACAACTTAAACATGTCAAGCGCTTCACTCTTATTCTTCATTAAGTATACATAAGTATAATCTGAACAGTCGTCAATAAAAGTGATAAAATAACGTTTACTATTTCTAGTTAGCGTTCCATCTAATTCACATATGTCCGAGTGTATAAGATCTAGGGGATCAGATTCTCTAATAATTGATTTATGTGAGGTCTTAGTTATTTTTGCTTGACTACAAAACTCACATTTAATTGAATCATTAACATTTATTTTAGGGATTAGGCCTAGGTTGCTTGCATTATATATAATTTGCTTATTAACGTGACAAAGTCTAGCATGCCAAATATTAAAATCACACACAAGGTAAACGAAAGGAGAAATCTTATTCAAAACAACATTCAACTTAAACATGCCATCAGTGGCGTACCCTTTCCCCACAAAAATACCATTCTTAGTAATGGTGTACAAGTCTGCCCCTATAGTTTGACTAAACCCTACCTTATTTAAAAGAAAACCAGAAACAAGATTCTTCCTAATTTCAGGAACGTGCATCACTTCCTTCAAGATCAAAGTCTTTCCTGAGGTGAATTTCAGCTCAACATCTCCAATACCAACAACATTAGTGGTGTGAGTATCTCCCAACAACGCTTTCTTATCTTCAGCATTCATGTATGTCTTGAACATAGCACGATCGTAACAGACGTGACGAGAGGCGCCGGTGTTTATCCACTAACCATCACATCCACCAACCATGTTGACTTCAGTGATCATATCAATGAATTGCTCATCAGTCAGGTTAACCTGTGCATTTGAGCCAGTAACAGGTTTAGGCATGCTCTTACATTTCTTAGCCATATGTCCCGGTTTCCCAAAATTGTAGCAATTGAAAACCGGAGCATCATTTCTCTGAGGTGGTGGTTGCTGTCTAGCAATTGGAGCATATGGGGCCCTAGAGGGATTCCCATTCTTAATTCGGTTCACAGCATTGCGATTCTGATTCTTTAATGGTTTGCCGCTTGAACCGCGTGAATTTCTTTCATTGTTTGAAACAACTAAGACTTCATCTTTCGATCTTGTCTTCGAGCTTCCTCTTCAATTCGGAGGCGAGTAATCAAACTCTCGATTGAAAATTCTTTAGTTTTATGTCTAAGCAAATTTTTGAAATCTTTCCAACCAGGGGGCAACTTGTCAATTATAACAGCAATCTGAAATTGTTCATTGAGGGGCATACCTTTAGTGATGATTTCATGAGCAATTTTCTGAATCTCGTGGCTTTGAGCTTCCACAGACTTTTCATCCACCATCTTGTAGTTCAAGTAGCGGCTGACAACATATTTCTTTGTACCTGCTTCTTTAGTATCATATTTCTTTTGCAGAGCTTCCCAAACCTGTTTAGCAGTCTTGTAATTACTGTAGTAATCGTACAGGTCATCAGCAAGACTGTTCAGAATGTGATTTTTGCAGAGGTAGTCATTCTCTTGCCATAAGGCGATTTCTTTTCTGAGTTGTAGATCATCCGCTGTAGCTTTAGCTTTTGCAGCAGCGTCTGATTCAGCGGTTTTAGCAACTCCGTCTGAAGTCACAGTTTGGCACCATTAGTTTGTTCGGTTGTTCGGAAGAGCAAGGAACATCCTCGATCAAAGCGTGGGCAACCTTCTTTAGAGTTAAGAAGAATTTCATCTTAGCTTGCCAGCGCTTGAAATTGGAACCCTCGAACTTGAATGGTTTGTCGAGAGATGGCGGTCGCGGAAGCACCGATAATTTCCTCGATGGCCATGGCGATTAATGAATCGTCTTAAAATTGTTGTTTCGGTATACAAAATAGTGCCACGTAGGTAATTATCTTTGAGTCGCGAGCGCTTTCTTTAAGGCGTTTGCAGATTGCCAAAATTATGCAAAGCAGCTCTTAATTCACCACGACGCCTCCAGGATAAAACAGCGTTTTCTGTAATTACGGTTATCACTTGCACAATGATAAACCGTTCTAAGAGATACACCTTCAGATGGTAACTATGACCAGTCTTAGTATCTGGAATAAAATCCAGTCGAAAAGAAGAATAATAATTAGAAGAAGTAGAATTGAGAGAGAAGAGAGAATTCGAATTTTGTTGAATTCTAGAGTGATTTCCAAATGCAATGAGCAAATGTATTTATAGGCAAAAGAATTCAAATAAGTGAACCTAAATTCATGGAGAGAAACGTGGGAGAGTGGAACAAGCCCAGTCAAATGAAACCGTTCACTGTTCACTACTTGGTTAGCAAGTCAAAAATTAGGTTAAAACTTGGTCTTGGAGTATGACACATCATAATTTCTTAATTAATTAATATTAAATACTAATTAATTTCTTAAGATTTTATAATTAATTAAATAATAATATTTAATTTCTACCGAATTAATTAATTAATAATAATTAATTTCCAATAATTCGGGTTTTGAAAATGAATCTTTTCAAATTCACTTCCATACTAGTTCTTACTTGTGCACATTCATTCCAAATTTTTTCCAACATTATTCAAGCACCAGATTTTGAGATAAAAGGAAAATATATATGGTACACAATTTGCACAAATCCGTTTATGGATGGAAGCACGCTCCTAGAGTATGGAACAAGAGAATTGGTCAATTTTGTATTCAACTAA
Source organism: Vicia sativa (assembly GCA_021764765.1). Classification (NCBI taxonomy): domain Eukaryota; kingdom Viridiplantae; phylum Streptophyta; class Magnoliopsida; order Fabales; family Fabaceae; genus Vicia; species Vicia sativa. The sequence goes on from CM038794.1 coordinate 191,548,175, forward strand.
CATTCAAAAAGTGCACACTTAAGTATGGTGTCTCTGTGCAAAATTATGGCAATTCTAGCATCATGATGATATGCCTGTATATGGATGATCTACTCACAATTGGTAGTCATTCATATACGATTGAGAAATTATAAGATAAAGTGAAGGTTGAGTTTGAGATGACTGACTTAGGCAAATTCTAATACTTTCCTAGCATGAACTTTGTGAAAGTTGTGGAAGGCATAATAATGCCATCGAAAGTATATGAAGTAGTTGTTAGATATGTTTGAGATTACTGATTGCAACACAATCTCAAACGCATATGAAATTAAGGCAAATCTTGATTAGTATTATGATGAAGAGAAGTTAGAGGCAATATTGTACAAACATATATTATAGGATGTTTAAGGTGCGCTTATACAATAGCCGACTTGTTATCTTTTACGCAATAAGTACATTCAACAAGTTCAAAAGTAAGCCATATAAATCACATCTAGTGTTTGCAAAGAGAATACTCAAGTACTTAAACATGAGACTTATAACATAAGCATTTTCAAATTGGTATAAAATGAGTGCCTTCGAAAATACACTTTCAAATTCTTAGGAGCATTTTTAAATTTTCTCAGGGTGCTTCTGGATCACTTAGTCTGAGAGAAGTAATACCCATGAAGAAAACATTACAAATAAGTTTCTTCTTTATAACTGATTGTTATAGAAGTTTCTTCCTTGCATGCATACTTTGACTTTTTATTTTATTTTAAATATTTACGAATGATTGACTTAACTTATCATATTTGATTAAAATTAAAACTTAAAATTTTATAAACACTTATTCCAAAAAATCTTACAAATAAAAATGACATATGAATACACGAATACTTTACTAAGTTCTAAAAATATATCCTCTCGATTTTAAAATGACTGTTGTTTTAATAAATAAAGTTTATTTCAAAATAACTGTAATTCTTAATTTTTAATGCAAATAATGATTTACTATTTTTTTAATTATGCCCTTTAATTATTATTATGTACACTATTTTTAATATATTAATAAAGTTAATCTAGTAAAAATATAATATTTATAACAACATTATTATATTTTTTAATATGTATGCAAAAACGTTAAAAGACATTTATTTTAAAATGGAGAGAATATTTAACCTAGATGCCAGCATTTTACAAATTATACGAAACTAATATGAATAAAAAATTGTTTTATTAAATTAGAGTGACAAATAGGCATTGTCCGTTTCATTTTGGTTCTTCCACAAAATATAATAAAAAGAAAGAGTGGAGTAGAACAAATATAAAATAGACGATATGAGTCTAAAATATTAGTCCGCACTGATAAAATATGAACGCAGGGCAAGCATGACGGACCTTATGCCTCTAGAATTTAAAAGTTTCAAATATTCATGTTGATGTTTGCGCTCTTAAAAGTCTAGGGAAAAAAAGGATGAGATGAGTATTGTAGATGCTGTGGACCTAAAATTTTGTCTCATTGAAAATTACTGACTTATTTTGATGCCGTTAATTTAAACAAACTAATATTAATATTTCCCATAAAAAAAAGTCCCATAAAGACAAGCAAGACATTTCATAAAGAAATTTAGCAAATATTTTTTCTCTTAGTTTCCTTGAGTCAATTATTAAAAGAAATTCATTACAAGCTGAAATTTGATACATAAGGTATCTGAATTTTTATAACAAATTAACAAAAAACTAAATATGGTAGAATTACTGATGAAGATTGTGATGTTCTCCATGCATGATGATCAAGCCCAATCCTTCCTAATATCAAAAGTATAGTTGATCTCCAAGTAACATTTATTGTCATCATCAAGAAACTGCACAACAACATTGAGTGTCAAAATAAGTTTATTAGTAATAAATAAGATATTCTTGCATTTAGTTGTAATATATGAAACACAGATACATATAAGCATACATGACACCAAAATTTACATGTCAATATCGGTAATTATTTTAAAAAATAAATAAATTATATATAGCCGACATAGACATAGAATTGGACACACAGAACACACATTTTTTTCAAAAATGTCTGTGGTTGAAATTTCAAATTACCTTTGTTCTTGCAGTATATTGTCCCCTAGCAAACATCCCAGAAGGTGTAACTTCTTCTGGCATTTCATGTGTGTAAGGCTCTTGCTGAGGACTGAAAGTTCCAAGCATCTCTTTAGTGCTATCCACTGAAATGACATTATAGAGTTAATCAATATGCTTAAGAGTTAAAAAATTGTTCAGAGTAATGAATGAATGAATAAAATTGTACATACATACATACCTTTAACAGCAGTTTTCCATACAGTATTGGTGTATTTTAATCCAGAAACAATGTTATTTGTCACTACAAGGCTGAATTTCAGACGGTAAGGACTGCCTTCTTTAAGTGTAAACCATAATCCCTTTGGTTTTCCATCTTCAGGAATTGGAAGAACTATGTCATCTCTTCCAGGAGATATTATTGAAAGGCTTGTAAAATTCACTTCTGGTTCAAGAATTTCTACAAACACAATACATGCAAATTAACTAAATTCTCAAAAGAAACATATTTATCAGATCTATGAAGCACGGACACAGACATCAGACACGACGTTTACCCTGACATGTCGATATCCCTAATAACATGAATAAATAAATAAATTAAAGGTAATCACAAATGACACCATCGATGTCCACGGACACATATTTTTCCCCAGAGTGGTATTGGTGCTACAAAGATCATGATGTATATACCTCCAATGTTGTTTACATCCACACTCCCAAGAAGTTGCTCCTTCCATTTCCTCAGACTCTCATCATCCTAGTACAAAACAAAAACAAATAATAAAGAAGGAAAAACAAAAAAAATATATTACCAAGGAAAATGTTTGGTTTCACAAGAAACAAAACCTTATCTTTCTCAAGGTGTTCTTTAAGAGTGCAAAGAGGACCAAGCTGTATTTTGCTTCCATATTCATCTTCTTCTTCTTCAGTTCCATAAACAGACGATTCACTTGCATGCCTGCTAAGAGGCGCATGATGTTCTTCTTGTTCTTTATTACCAGCCTCACTAGTTTGTCCTGTCTCTTTGTCATCATTATCCAACCCCATCTTCTTGGAACTTCAACAGCTCCAATAGTTAAGGTAGTTAACTCATCAACAATGATCAAAAGAATAACAAAAATTATGAAACTTCCACAAAACTAATTTTAAACACAAAAAATTATGTTTTCAAGAATGATAAGTTAAAATAACATTTGAAGGAAAATGAAACCAAGCATGAAGTAATGGCCGTTTTGTGTTTTAAAAAACCAAACAAGAATAAATAAAGAGAAAGTTTACATAATAAAAAAAAACGGATAAGTGATTATTTTTCTCTTACTAGCTTTTTCTTCCTTTCTATTTTATTCCTCTTTTGTGGTGACAGTGCAAAATGGGAGGAGGAGAGGAAAAAAGAATGGCCATTTGGAGAAAAATTCTCTTGGTGATCCGAAATGTTTGTTAGAAGTGAATGTTATTTATAACCACGCCACAAATGGGGGACTTTTTATATCTGAAGTTGTGTTGTACACACATTACTCATTTATCTATATCTATATCATTAACATGTGTAAGTTTTAGTGTTTTACTTTGGCATTATTCAAATAAAGAAAAATTGTACTTTGGCCGATGATGTGTAATTTTAGTTTTGTAATAAAAACTAGATACCTAATTATATCCAAATGCACTCTACTCATCAAAATAAATATCTAAGAAAGTTTCTTAACACACACCTTAACTGGTTTGAAACATTCTATAAAATTTTGAAAAATATCCTTCAAATTTCGAAAATGTATTTTTAGACGCATTCAAATCAAATTAAAACCCGTTCAAAAATAAATCTTATCACATATTTTTTTTTTTTAAATTTAATTCGGAGATACATTTTCGAAAAAAATATCAGCACTACACTCCACTACAAAAAGAAAATGCAATTTGCCAGGTGAAAAGTACTAAGCAAATACAAATTTCACCCTGCAATTGAACTATAGCAGAGTAGATTAAACACCCCGCAAAAATGTTAGTTGCAAAAAATTGCCAGGTGAAACGCATGCTCCAAGTTAGCCAAGTAAAAGGCACTTCACAACGTTGCCAGGTAAAATTCACCTCGCGACCACTTTCCCTGAGTTCAGAGCAGAAAACACGTGTGTCAAAGTATGATGATTTCAGAGCAGAGAGGCTGAAAGTTACAAGGTGAACTACACCTGACAATTTTGAATTTTGAATAAAGTTGCAAAGTGAATTTCAGTTACAAATGCAAATTCAAATTTTAAATTTTAAATTTCACCTGATAAATCTGATTCAAAATAATAACAATATAAAATTTATTATATATATGTATCTATTTTAGTTTTAATAATATTATGTTTTTAAAAATAAAATACTTTATTTTTAATAATATATATAAAATCTGATGAAAAAATAATAATAATATAAAATCAATTATTAAAAAACGAAGTTACAAAAAGTTATATATAAATTTTTTGTTTTTAACATAATAATAACCTAAAATACGAAATTATAAATATTATAAAATTATTATTTATTTCTCTTTTAATAATATTATATTTTTATAAACATAATACTTTGTTTTTAATACTATATATAAAATATGTTTTCAAAAATAATAATAAAAAACAAAAATATATAAAATAATGTATATAAAATTTATTTTTAACATAGCAATAAACTAAATAAATAAAATTAAAAATATTATAAAAACTGTTTTTAACATGATTAAGATGTTGGAATTAATTCAATAACAATTAATCACATATACATGTTCTATATATTATACTATATGACTAGCATTTGTTGGCTTGTGGATCTTCCTCAATCGGTACTTCTAATGCCTTGAACACTCTTCAGATGGGGAGAAGAGATTATTTTGCTTGTGTACAGTAATATTGGGGACCATAACCTATATATAGTGTGATGACCAATTAGGGTTCCCATTATTCTCAAATTGGGTCATCCTGACATCCACTCATATTTGAGTCCACATCCAATTATTTAATTAATTAATTAAGTAATTCCTAAATAAAATCTAAATAGCCTTTTTAAACATTATCTGATCACTTAAATATTTAAGACACTTTATTTGATAAAAATAGCTAATATAATTAAATAAATATATTAGGCCACATAATTATTGAAATGCTAATATTTAATTAAATAATTAAAATATTCCAACAATCTCCCACTTGGCCAATATATCTTAATAATTATATCATAATTCTTTAGGCACGCATCCGAATACTATTCATTTTTAGATTTCAACTTTACAATCTGGTCCACCTCATACATCAATAATGGAACCATCGCGGCTGACGTCACTAACAAATAACGTCCCGGAACCCCGACGACCACCACATTAATGTACTTGATGACATAGATCGATATGGATGAGTAGCATGGAAATTTCATGCAATGTGATCTATAAATCATGTATATTTCCAACTGGTCCAACTAAAGTCTTTATTGAGATCAAACTAAAATTTGCAAATTTAATATTTGCACAAACGATACAGAAATGGTTATAACAACAATAACCTTATAAACATTATTTCTGCAGATAATCTTAATATAAAGTCTGTATCTATATCAAAATAAATTATTAAACATACAGAACCAGTGACTCCCACTAATCTAAGACATCATTAGTGACAATAATCATATGAAAGTCCTTATATATCAAGTCTTTGATTAGTGAGCCTTTATCTTAAAGTCCATATGCATATATTATAGTTTCAACAATAATAATTTATAATTCAATTATCCTGTATTAAAATGTTTATTCGACATCAAAAATATCGGAGTCAAACATACTAATGATCTCCTTATTGTCAGATCTCTAATTTCTGAGTACGAACTCTTTTGTTCTTTACAACAATCCTCATGATTGACCTTTTTCTTTCAACAATTCAATTTTGAATTGTTCAAGTATCTACTCAATATTTTATGTACGTCTTTTCATATACGTATAAAATCGAATATAAGATTCCCATAACCAAAGTATAAAAAAACTTAATTTTCTAAACTTTGCAGATTCTTTCTTTTTGGACAATGATTGAGACTTAATAGTATCCCTTAATAATTGAGACATACCCTAGACATCCCTTAATTCAAGGCATTCATTGAGACATATCCCTTAATAGACACGTGTCGCGAGATCGAAGTAGGAGTGGTGGGCTACGTCTCCCACTAAAAACGCAATGATGGCGAAAATTAATTGTTCACACGTCTCGAAGCTGAAAGCTTGATACATTTCTATGATTATGTGACGTCACAGAAAAAGTGGAATAGTAACGTCCACTTTTTGAAGGAGTGGGAACGACTTGGTCGAATGGTGGTAGAAACGACATTTCAAAGATGCCATTATCTTATGAGTTGAAATTCGAAAATGGCATCTCTAGGAGGAATTTTGTTACCTCGAAAAATCTCAAGGTATTCAAGTACGTGTATTAAATGAGGGTATTCTCATAAGTTAAGGGTAATCCCTGAAGATAAAGGCTTTTCAGGAATTGAAGTTCATGGATCAAAGAAATTAATGGTTAAAAAGAATGTGAAGACAAAATGTCGAAGTGGAGTCTTGTCGACCAAAAAGGAATAAAAGAACCAAGGTTAAGATCTGTAGAAATTGGTTTAGTCGACCAGAGTATAAAGAACAAGAGAAATGGTCGAAGATGGTTTTGTCGACCAAAGAAGATTCTGGACTTAGAAGAATTTCGTTGTTTTAAATCTTACCAAAGGAAATGGGTCGACGTAAGCCAGAAGCAGTTTGTTTTCAGAAGTCAAAGCAGGAAGATTTAAATTTCAAAATCACAAAGCGGTTACCAGTGGTTCGTGTGCTGATTGAGCGCCAAATAGGTGGCAACATATTGTGGAGCAGTTACCTCAAGATTCGAATATTGCCTGTAGATCTCATCTAGGCAGTTACATTGTAAATATTATAAATAGGTAGATTCAGTGTAATTTTCGTGTGTTCACTTGTATACTCAAATCACTTGCCAAAACTCTGTCCATTCCGAGCGCTAGGAAGCAAAGAGTTGAGAAGTGTTTGATGTACGTGAATCACCACCTTTATTTCAATGCAAATATTTTATCTTTCAATTGTTCCTTTTGAATACTTTACTTGCTTTTTATTTACCTTTGAGCAAACTCTTTACGTTATGTTCTGCTTCGCGTAAACAATTCAATACTCTGTCGGTCACGAGTCACTAGTCAGTTAGTTTATTGAGTCTTACTTCGTATAAAAAGTCTGTTGTCGGTCACGAGTTACCAGCCATTCGGTCAAATCTTAGCGTCGAAATCCGTTATATGTTCCCTTAGTCTTAGAAAACCGTTTCTTTGATAAGGATTTCGATAGAACTAGTATAATTTCCAAATCTTAGCACATGTCTTAAGATCAACTGGTCGATCTTGCGAGTAACCCTTAGTTTTAGGACTTTGGGAGGACTAGCGGTTGTTTACTATTTTCCACAGTAAACAGCAAGTTGATTCAAACATACATTGTCCTAGCCTGACTCATTTCGCTCGTTCGCTTGGTTACTCTTAGTGAATAGCGTTGGAAATAAAAGTTTGAATCCTCTACCTAATGCACTAAGTGCTTTATTTATAATACATATATGGTAACTGCTCCTTGGCGGGCTTCATCCTTTCACACGCCACGTGTATCTTGTAACCTCTCACCACGAGCCCACATTCTCTACTCTTGCTCTCTTTCCCTCCAAGAAACCGTTGTTTGAGTAATCTAGGCCACTTTCATCACTTTGGACCTTTAATGTTTCTAGGCCCATTTAATCCCTTGGCGACTGTAAATATAACCACAATTAATTGTACTCTGTTTGACTAAAGCATCTTGATCGACCCAAATATTACATTAATTCAAAGATCTCTTTTAAACTCTTCTCTTCTATATTGAATTTTGACCCTATTGAAAATTTCAGCCAATTGTTAGATTGCACAGTTTTAGACAATAACAACATTATATTATATTTAAAAAAATGACAACTTTTCAAACAAATATTATCTGCAAGATAAATGTATCCACTTGTTATGAAAACAATGCAAATATTTTGTGCCTGGATTTTTATCATAAAGTATGAATTAGGTGTTGCAACTTGATTGAATTAATGTTAATCGTAATTTTTAAATATTAAAAGGTAACAAAAAATTGTTGTGAAATTTTTTATAATTGTTGACTTTAATTAAATAAATGAAGAAAGAAACAAGTAAGGAATCATTAAAATGACAAATGATAGTAACATATACGCGTGACAGCACATAACTAACGGAAAATGAAGTCAACCTTAACATATACCCGTGACAGCACATAACTAACAGAAAATAAAGTCAACATTTCTGTGTCCATAGATCTTAAAAGGAAAGATTGGTCTTTGCTAGGTAAACAACTCACGTTATCTGAATTGTGAATCCTTCTGTCTTATTTCGATCGATGGAAAGCGATGATGAAGAAAAGGAGTATGCCGAGTATATGGAGCGATCTCGTAATCTAAGTGTACGGTTTCCTTCGGTCTATTGTTCCTTTCTTACCCTTCAATAATTTTGTGTTCAACTTAGTACTATACTAATCACTTAATTTTGATTCTAGACAGTCATTCGATGCCATCGAACCTCCACCAGATATGTGCGGCGGTATCAGCCCCCTTCCCGTAACTAACGAAGTTCGCGATGATCTTGTTCCCCTCTGCGAGCTTGCGTTGCACACGTACAACACTGATCAGGTTCCAAACTTACCACCACTATAGTGTATATGAATATCATACTATGTTTATTTACTCATTCATCAACTCATTATTTCTTCTTATCTAGGATACCAATTTTGTGTTTGCTAATATTCTCAAGTCAACCATTCAATATGTTGCTGGTACTAATTATTTCATCACGTTTCAAGCAAAAAGTCCAAACGGCCCTCTTGTAACTTTCCAAGCCTATGTTTTCGTCGAGTTGCCCTGTTATGGAGGACAGTCTGTGGTGGAGTCGTGTGCTATCAAGCCTGCCTAAGCAACACATACACCATGGTAATAATTGAAACAATGATATGCATGTTTATATTTTTAACTTTGGTTATAGTTTTTCATTTTTAAATTGGTATTTGGAATATAAATTAACCAAGCATTACCTCTGCAAATCTCACCCTCAAACAAAAGAAGACCATGTTGTTCTGTACTTTTTTCTTTGTCAGAATATCCATCTACCCCAAATTCTAATAACTTATTAACCTCTCTTTCTCATTAAGGTTCATCTAGCTAAACCTATAATACTTCAGCTTCCAGTCAATCACAATTACCATTGGTAGCAACCTCGTGGCTCTAGGCCACAACTTTAGTTACCATAGCATAGCCAGCTATAATTTGCGAACTTGCCACCCAGATGCAGGTGACAAATACCTCTGTCACTACAGAAGGGTTAATCCGTTGCAGGGTCGAAATTCAGTAACTCCTTTCCTTGCACATTCTTATGATATATGAGGATTTTTTAGTTATTTTTCTTATGAAAAAAATTGGAAACTCACTCTAATGGTGTTACATCTATAGTTTTAAATTGCTACCGCAGATGCGGTTGTGGGGAGGTCATTGCGATTGCTGCGATGTGTATTGCAGTACGAAGTTTAAATGAGAAGAGTTTGAAATATACCATTAAAAACCTCATGCTAGATTTTTCAAAAGTTAATTGAATTTTGAGTTTTGACGAAAATATTTGAAGAAACATGGACGAAAGCTGTCTGATGTGATTCCAATAAAAAAGAAAGCATGATTACGGAAACTACAAAGTTGGTGTATGATATCGGTATGAAATATAGTGTTTTTTTTTTTGGCTTATCACCATCGGTTTAGTGAATTTAGTCCGGTTCTCCTCCCAATTGTAATTGTGAGGGTTCGAACATGCTTCTCTCTAACAAGTCCAGCGTCAATCACCACTGGACCGAAAAATATAGGTGTTTAAAAAAAATCAAGGGAGGACACATTTTTTATATATTTCAATACTCTCTGATTTTTGCATTACTTCATTGGTTTTCTGTGAGTTCGTTTCTAATATATATTTTTCTAAATTATCTGAACTGCTTGGAGGAATATATTATTTGCTAAGATGTTACATCTCATATATCAATTGTAATTATCTCAGGAATTTGTATTGGTTTGCTGCTATTTTTAAATTTTACCATTTCAACTAAGATCCGTATGCAAATTTGCTTGTTATCTGCCGCTAAAGAGGAGCAGAAATAATTTTTACATGATTTGATTTAATACCATCTCAATTTTTCAAGCTCATAGAAGCAAATGGAGACATGCCGGTAGGAGTAATAATAATACACATTTTTATTGAAGGAAGTTGACTTTGGAGTTCTTGTTTGTAAGATATGTTTGAAAAGTTTATTAAGACTATATTTATTAACTAAACAAAAGGGAATTTATAATAGTCCAACATAATCACCAAAATAAAACAACGAAATAACAAAATAAGCAAGCGCTCATCCCCCGGTGTTATATATCAGAGCATTGACACCAAATAAAAAATAAGAAGAGCAACCTCTTCTAGACTCCGCAACTCGGACTGCTCCTACTTATCTGTATGTTACCCACGTAGAGGCAACATTCAAACAGAAGATGTGAGATATCATAACAATATAAAAGAAAGCATAATAGCGAGTAGATAGCAATTCAAGTACACATAATTATACTTCTTTACCTCACACATGCACTTCATTCATCGTACCATGAGGTACATCAATATATAATCAAATGCACAAACAACACATAACATCCATCGTAATATAATTCATACTTTTTCAACTTCCAAAATATTAAATTACTAATAATAATGTAATGTAATGAGACTGACACTGACTCAAATGCATGTGGTACCAACAAGGCATAAGCCCCACCATAATGCCAACTTAGGGCAGCAACAGGACATAACCCTCATCATCACGTCAATACAGGCCATCTTACAGAGCATAAGTTCTTATCATGAATGCATGCGACATAGACATGCAACAGTATAATTTATATTGATATGCCTACTCATCAATTCCATGCCAATACATGACATCGTCATCATTATTATCATGTAATACATCATGCAAAACAATTAAATCATTCATACAACATCATCTTACTCAATCACAACATAAATCATAGCACATTACTCAAGAATATACACATATAGGCATCAATGTTGGCCAAATAATTAGATACTATGTTCCAATTTGTTTTTATAGGATAGAAAATGATTTTAGCTTTTCATTGGTCCAAATGGTGCGTCAAACAGACACCCAAGTCAAAAGTTATGAATTTTACAAATTTTGAAAAATCTGACAGCTTCAGTTGTAACCGGTTACCACTAGGCCAGTAACCAGTTACACCCCGCAACATATTATGATGCAAGATCCATTCTCCTTGAGATGATGCAATATCTCTTGGTATGTAGGTATAAGACTTTGTCTTTTCAACAAAAATATAATAAAATATATTTCTTTTCTCATCTCCCACTCATTTATCAAGCAAACTATTTTAACCAAAAATAGATATTACAAAAGGTTCTTATAGAGTACTATAGATACATATGGTGCTAATATCTTTCCTTTGTATAAATCAACCCCGTACCTTAGATCTATACACTCTGGAAGAATACTTTTGTAACATTCCGATTTTGTTGAATTATTTTAATTAGATGATGTGATGTATTTGTGCACTTTAGTGAATCTTTGTTGTTTTGTGATGCATTTGTTGGAAATTAAATGCCTTAGAAATCATTGGAGTTAAGATAATGAGAGGGTATGATCAAAAGTTTAGAAATATGAGGTGTAGAGAGATAAATAGTTTATTGACATTATTGAAATTAAAATATTAAATTTAATACGATAGTATAATAATTAAACAAAATTATTATTTATTTATTAGATTGGTATTATGATTTAGGAGTCTAGAGGTTAGTGTGAGAATAAAATAAAGTTCAAAATAAAGAAGAGAAAAACAACATAGAAAAATAGAGAAAGGTTCGTAGAAAGAAATCATAACAATATAAAATAAAGCATAATAACTCAGAATTACAACTCTGTTGTCAAGACCCTTAATTTTTTTAAATCAATTTTTGTATATAACATAACTTACATAACTAAAATCATCTTACATAGAATGTCAGTTAATTACATTTTTTTACAGTTATTTAAATTAATATTAAATTTCGTTAATATGATTTGAATGATCAATTGTAAAACACTACCAAAAATTCGCTCATTAGCCACAGTTAATTTGTCTCGGTTATATAAATGTGGCTAAATTAGTTATTTTGCCACGGGTGAACCATGGCTAAATTATTATTATAAAACATTTTACCACCAACCACAATTTAATAGCCACACCTAATTTAACCGTGGATAAAAAAAAAAAGAAGTTTAACACGGTGTAACGGTGGCTAAGAAAAGCGGGATTATTTCATTCACGCGCTATTCTTTTCCCTCTTTATTTTTTATTTCACTTTTTTTCAGATAACTCTCAATCTTCCAGTTTCTTCCATTCACTTCTCTTCTCTGTGTAAAACTCCTTCTCTTCTCTGTCGTAAAATTCCTTCAAGAATCATGAAATCATTCTATTCGGTTCAGATTCACTAATCCCCAATCTTCATGTTTTGTTGTCGGTAAGTTTTATTGTTGTTTCAGTTCAGAAACATGAAATTGATAAACCCTAATCCTCAATTCATTTGTTTACGTTTACAAATTCAAGGTTTATTTCGATTTATGCATTGTTTACAATCCTAATCTTTCTCTTCTTTCGTTTTGTTTCCTAATTTGATTTTGTTCCTAATTGTTCTTCACTTTCGGTGGCGTTTCTAATTTGACGGCACTACTAATCATTCTCCTCTCTCAATCTTATTGTTAGGTGTTGTTTCTAGGTCCGTTGCAGCGTTTTGAGCTACATTTGCTAAGCTAAAGGTATTTTTCAAAACTCAAATAACTTATCTTTATGCTTCGGTTCGTATATTTTAGATATATTTCCATGCCTTTATGATAGTGTTGATATGCACTTTGTTGATTTAAGTAGAATTTCCATTTAATGGAATAGCTTATGTTGAAGCTTTTCATATTCATTTTGACATAGGATCCTTTATCTGATATCTTAGAGAAACAAGAAATGCAACTAATATTGCTTACTCATTAAGTTGATTAATTTTATCCTCATAGTTTGTGTTTTTACTGCTCCGTTGCAGGGTGTTTTAGGCTTTGGTTTATTTTGGAGTGTTTTATGTAATTCCCATTTTTGTTATTTGTATTGGTTGTTTTATGTTAGTTTATGCTTAGGAGCTGCTTAGGAGCTACTTATCTTTCTGCTAGTTCCTGTCTGGTGTAATGGTGTTTTGTTCTCATGATGAATAGACCAAAAATTAAATGGTTTTAATAAAATTTAGATGATCAACTTAGGGACAATATTTCTCAGTCTCAACCTCAACATTCTAAAAAGAAAATAAACAAGTCTTAATACAAAAACATTATAAAGATCATTTGATAATACTAATTAATTACTATTGTATTGTAGTAAGATCCATATAATGGTGCAACTCAAGAATATTGTCTTGTTTTTATTTAGTAATTACTACAGAGAAAAGGTTTTCTAAACTATATATATATATATATATATATATATATATATATATATATATATATATATATATATATATATATATATTTATGGCTTTATCACCATGATTCATTAGTTGAATATTTAAGGACCTGCTTAGCTTTCCAATGTGTACTTGTTTCTTTCTTTTTCAATTTTCACTATAGATATCAATTATTTCATTTTACTTCTTATTTCTTTACACTGCAGAGGTAGTGTTTAGCTTGTGTTGTTTCAAATTGGATTTTGTTTTCAATTTCTGCACTAGTTCCAATCTCTAATCCATAATTGTTCTCTTATTTAGGTTTGATTCGATTTTCTACTGTCCCAATCGTTTCTTCTTTTGGTATCTTTTCGATTCCGTTGTTTGATTCTTGAGCGTTACTTTCCGTCCTACATTTTTACGAGCTAAAGGTATTTTATAAACTCAAATTTGTATAATTTTGATATGCAAACTTAAATTTGGAGATTTTAATTTTAGATAGGTAATGATTTTGTTTATCTCTTTTATAAGATGTTTATATCAAATGAGTAATTTATTGACATTTTCGGGGACACCGGGCGTCTTTATCTACCTACAAGTAGTTTTCAAGGACACTAAGAAATTATCTTAAGATTGAGTAAGTTATTTAAAATCATTTTTTCTCTATATGTAATTCTCATATTGTGTTCATGATTATATGATACATAAAATTCCATTTTCTTTCAATATATTCAATTTAGTTATTAGACATAATGAAGAGAATGAAAAAAAAAACAGATTGAAATTAAGAAAACCTGAACATGGTTTGTATTGATTCTTCATGAAATTAAGAAAACCTCAATTAGTTAATGTTTTTTTATACTTTGAGTTTGAGTTCATGTTATTTGCTTTTACAAAAGACATTTATTAGTGTGCTAGTTGTTTTTGAATTGATCCATTTTTATTTTATTCAAATCTACAAATTTAAATTATATACTAAATATTTTATATTTTAAATTCTTGAATGTTTTTAATTTTTTAAAAAATTTATAATAGATTCATCCAATTATGATTGATAAGAGTTGGATCGACAAACCCATAAAATCAAAAGAGTTTAAAGGCGGAGTAGTCCAATTTTGGACTTTGCCTTCTCAACAGACAATCAATGGACAAATATTGTGCCCTTGTATTACATGCGGATTTAATTACTCGGGTAATAAGTTGAAGTGTTTACTCATCTCCTTCAAAGGATTTCCTAGCAAGTACACATTTTGGAACATGCATGGGGAAAAAGAAGTTCAACACAATGTTCAATCGGTGACCAAGTAGATGCCCCAACTAGACAACGTCCAATGCAAGATATGTTAAATGATGTCTTTGGGTGGTATTTGATCAAAAGTTCAAGACTCGGGGCCATCAAATATTCCTAATAGTGAGCACCCAATGCTTCCAGAGGATATAAGTAATGAAGATTTGAATAAAATCAAGAACTCTATCGGATGCACAAAATATAACAAACTATCGTTCATTGTTCGTCTCTACCATATAAAAGTTTTATGTGGTGAGATAAAACATTTTCGATGATTATTGAGCTTCTAAATGATGTATTTCCACATGCTAAACTACCAACATCTTTCTATGAAGCAAAAAAGATGATTAAGAGGATAGGTTTGAGTTACAATAAGATACATGCTTGTCCGAATCATTGCATGTTGTATTGGGGATCACTTGAGGATGAGAAGAGATAAATGCAAAATATGTAACACATCTAGATGGAAGTCATATGAAAATGATAGTTTTTCAAATGGTGTGATGGAAGGTACAAAAAACAAACAGAAACCAGCAAAAATATTGCGATACTTCCCACTTATACCAAGGTTACAGAGGTTGTACATGTCTTCTAAAACTGCAGAGTTATTGAAATGGCATGCTATGGTGGCAAATTCTGATGGGTTGTTAAGGCATCCTAGAGATACTAAAGCGTGGAAAGAGTTTGATTCCTTTTATCCAGAATTCTCTTGAGATCCTCGTAATGTCCGACTCGCATTAGCTACCGATGGTTTTAATCCATTTAGAACTTTAAGTTCTTCTAATAGCATTTGGCCTGTGATGTTGTATATTTATAACTATCCACCTTGGTATTGTATGAAACCCAATTCTCTTATCATGTCAATGATAATCCCTGGACCTAAGATGCCTGGAAACAAAATTGATGTTTACTTGCAGCCTCTAGTTGCGGAGTTAAATCAATTATGGATTGGTATTGATGCTTATGATGTCTCAACTAAAGAAATGTTTCAAATGCGAGCTGCATTGTTTTGTACAATTAGTGACTTTCCTGGTCTTGATAACTTATCTGGGTGGAATACACACACATTGCTTGCTTGTCCATCTTGTAAGTTTGATACAAAATCTAAAAGGCTGAAATTTGGTAAGAAAAATTGTTTCATGGGTCACCGCCAATATTTACCCCGTGATCATAAGTATAGGTACAATACAAAATCTTTTGATGGATCTGTGGAACATAGTCTCGCGCCTCTTCAAATGTCAGGTTCAGACACACTACGACAAATTGAGGATTATCTCAAAAAGGCTCATGATGAGGGTACAAGTGCAGTAGGTCCACAACAATGGAAGAAAAAAAGTATCTTTTGGAATTTACCTTATTGGGAGCATAATCTTATCCGACATTGCCTTGATATGATGCACATAGAAAAGAATGTATGTGACAATGTATTGTTCACGGTGCTTGATGACAAAATTCGAACAAAGGATAACCTTTCCGCTCGTAAAGACTTGCAAGTAATGGGGATTAGACCGAGTCTTCATCCATATCCAAATCCTAATTCCTCTAAATTTCCTCACTCATGCTTTAAAATGAAAAATAGGGAGAAAGACATGTTCCTAAAAATTCTTAAGGATGTGGTTTTTCCGGACAGTTATGCATCAAATATTTCTAGATGTGTTGATACTAAGAAACGTAAAATCTCTGGTCCAAAGAGTCATGATTCACACATTCTAATGGAACATCTTCTACCAATTGCTTTTAGAAAATCTCTTCCAAGAGAAGTTGCTTCAGTGTTGATTGAGTTACGTAATTACTTTAGGGAAATATCATCCAAGGTTCTAGATGTCAAGAATATTGAGAAACTACAACAACAAATTGCTCTGACCCTTTGCCATATGGAAATGATATTTCCTCCTTCTTTTTTCACTGTTATGATTCATTTAGTAATTCATTTGGGAGAGGAAGCAATGATTGCTGGTCCAGTGCATTATAGATGGATGTATCCTGTTGAAAGGTATATTATATTTTTAATAAATTGATATTAAAGTTTAATGGTTAAGTTTTTGTTTGGCTAACATCATTTTATTTCAGGAGCCTTGGCCATTTAAAATCATATGTTCGTAACAAAGCTACACCAGAAGGTTGTATAGCTGAAGGTTATATTATGGAAGAATGCCTTACATTCTGTTCAAGATATTTTGAAGATGGGGATATTGAAACAAGGTTCAATCGGCCAAGACGCAATGACGATGATAATTGGGTCAATACTAGTAGTGAATCTACTATATTATCAAATTTATTTCCAGCATTAGGTAAGCCTATTGGAGCCATCAAGATTGTTTCACTTTCACTCTTGGATAAGATACAAGCTCATCGCTACGTGTTAACTAATTGTGAATTAGTAGACAAATTTCGTGAGTAAGTTCTATAATCCTACTTGTGTTAATTTTTATACTAACTCTTCAACATTTTTCTTAATAAATTTTTTTACTATATAGGAAATGCAAAATTGAGGTCTCAAGGATGCATCGTGGAAAGAGAAATTCCTCTAAACTTGTAGAAGAATACGTTCACAAACATTTTCACGAGTGGTTTCAACAATATGTAAGGATATATAACTTAAATTTTTCATCTCCAATATTCGTGATATATACATGTGGTATAATTATTCTCAAAATATTATAGGTTGCAAGAAATGTTGATCCAGATATTTCTTCTGAAATTAGTTGGCTTGCAAAAGGACCAAATGATATTGCTAGGAGATTTAGTGGGTATAACATTCGAGGATTTAAGTTCCGAACTAAAAGGAAAGAACAAGGTTTGAGAACTCAAAATAGTGGGGTTGTTATGTCAGCTATTACTAAGAGGTTTTCAACTACAGGGGAGCCTATTGAAAAATCAAGTGATGACTTATACTATGGAAAATTGGATGATATCATAGAGCTTGATTACTATGGAAAGTTAAGGGTTGTGCTTTTCAAATGTGTTTGGGTAGATAATAGACCTAACAAGGGAATCAAGATAGATAAATTTGGAATATCGAGTGTTAATTTTTCTCGCTTGATACACACCGGTGTGAATGAATTAGATGAACCATTCATCCTTGCAACTGATGCTAGAATGGTATATTATGTTGATGATCCATTTGAAGAAGGTTGGTCTTGTGTATGTCATATGAAGCCTAGAGACATATATGACATGGGAGATATTAACTTAATAGACTCAGAAGAAATGATAATGGAAGATATTCCTTTTTGTGAGCAAAATGTGGAGAACATAGAAGAACTACAATTAGTGCAAGAAGGTGACAATGAACAAGAATCAAATGTTAACATGGAAGAAAAGCGTGCGATGGAACAAATATTGATGAAGATCATAATGGTTATAGTGATGAAAATGACAATATGATGTTAGAGTAGTGATGAAAATGACAATATGATGTTAGAGTAGTGATGAAAACTCATTTTCCGTTTCATGAACTTTGTACTTTTTTTCTTATCCAATGAATTTTTTGTATTATGATTCCTTTATAAAACATTTGCATTCCATGTTTTATCTTTTGTTAGCAAATATTGTGCAGATATTTGATTTGAGATGAAGCAAAAACGTAAGCGTTCAAGAAAAGATTTGTTAGAAAGGTTACAAGGAGGAGAAATTCAAATGAGTGTGGAAACTTTTCAAGATCAACATCAACAAAGTAACAACAGTCAATTCGACCCTTCCTCAAATTCAAATGAATTTCAGCCACAAGAAAATATGAGCACGACTAATAGTCCACAACAAGATGTCAACATGACTAATAGTCCATCCAATGATGACACATTTGACTCGTCCTTAATTTCAAGTGATGTTCAACCACAACAAAAAGAGGATCTTCTACTTGTCAAAGTTAAAGGTAAAAGTATCATGTTTGAATATCTCCTTATAGATGATGGTTATCTTGTTAAAAGATATTTATTAACTTTTATTTTTTTATATTGATAGATATATGTACTGGAGAAATAATAACTAAAAAGTTGTAGCAAATCAAGTTTGGCATTTGGAAAAAAACTAAAAAAGTTATTGTGGAGCTCAATGATTTTGGACAAGGAGACAATAGTAGTTCAAACTTACTTGTGAGATTCTTAGGCCAAGTTGCTAAAAAGTCAGTATATTGTCCTATATCTTAAAAGATGGGACGAGATGCCTGAAAAATGTAGCAAAGATCAATGGAAATGTATTGAGGTAACTATTATAACTTTTCTACAATTTATTTTGTTGGTGTGTCTTTTATAGTGAAATATTAACCTTTAAATATACAATTCAAGGATCATTTTGAGTTTGACTATGCTGATGGAATCAAATGGGTATGGAGTACACTAGGGGAAAGATGGAAAACCTATAAATATAAGTTACGGAATAAATACTTCTATCCCAACAAAAGTAAGGAAGAAATACTTGCTAATCCTCCTTCAAATATAGATCCTATTGAGTGGACTTCTTTTGTGCATCACTATAATGATCCCAAAATGAAGGTATAAGTATTCATTATAAGAAATTTTATTACTATGTCATTTTTTGTTAGATATATATTAACTATTAAAGTTTAAAATCATAGAAACAAAGTGAGCGAATTCCATAAATCGTAAGAAAGTCTCACATGCTTGTGGTAGTAAGAGCAATGCAAGAAGAGGTCGTGAAATGGTAAGTTTTTCAAGAACTTTATGTAATCGACAAAGTTAAGTTGTAATTAATAATTATTGTTAATTAAAATTTTATTTTTGTTGTTAGGAGCTACAATTAGGAAGACATGTATGTCGGAGCGAGGTTATTTTAGCAACTTTAATGAAGAAGGATGGAAATTATGTCAATGAAGAAGGAAAAGCTATGGCTATAAGTATACTTATTTGTTTCTTTATTTCACTTTAGGATCTAATGGATTTAATTATAGTTTAGGACTAATCTTAACTTTTGATGCTAGGAGGTTTGCTATATTTTCATTATTGTCTTATAAAGTATTGTTGGACAGTGAGTTATTTTCGGTTTCCTATATTTTCTGTTATTGTCTTATAAAGTATTGTTTCCCATATCCACATAAGTTTTGAGAATTATAGTTTTGTTGGACAGTGAGTTTCATGGATGAAGTTAGAAAATATTTGGTCATTAGTAATATTTGTTATGTGAATTAATGTTTGTTGTATATCCTTTAATAAGACAAAGGATCATACTTTTGTCTATTGTGAGTGAACAACTAATTAGAAAATATAAGAAGCTTCCTAGCATTAAAACTGTTAAACTTCAATGGAATCATATAACGTCATATGTTTAATTTTGAATCGCTTTATAGTTCTTTTATAATTGTTATGTTTCTTCCTTATTAATAGGAGAAGATTTCAGAGGCTTTGTCTGAAGATAAAGAACGTACTGCTGTTGTAGGTGTCTCATCAAAGATTAATGTGTATCCTGATGATGCCATAGGAAAAATATATGGGGCGGAGCACTCAGGTCGAGTACGTGGTTTAGGTTTTGGGGTTTGTCCTACTCATGCTTTTGGAAAGAGGAGACATTTCACAAATTTTATTCATGTTGGTAGTTTTAATCAAAAGAATGTTGAAGACTTAAAGAAGAATGTAGAAAGTTTGGGGGGAAAACTAATTGGATATGAGAGACAAAAGAACAACTTACACAAACAAAAGAGCAACTTACACAAACAACTGAGAAACTTACACAAGCACAACATCAATTGGAAATTCTTCAAAATTTCATGAAGCATAAATTTGGTGATGAGCTATCTATTTTCAATAGCAATGCTTCTCTAAATTAGTTTTTGAAGTATTTACTAAATGTTGCACTCTTTTCACAAGTACTAGATTACTTTTTTGTGTTAAGAAGTTGGAGTAAGATACTTGATTTTTGGTTTTAAGAAGTGGAGGAATGACACTTGTTTTTTGAGGTTATGAAGTGGATGTATGATATCTTTTTTGGTCCTATATTATAAGAAATATTGTAGTTGTTAAATACTCTATTTATGTTTGACATTTGAAATTATCAATTTAGTGCAATACATTGTTTGTCTCTTATTTTTAATTATTGTTTTGAGATCATCTAATTTACTTGTATAAAATGAAATTAATTGGTTATTTAAAAAATAAAAAATTATTTAGCCACGGTTACCTGTGGCTAGTAAAATGTATTTAAATACTTTACATTTTAATAAATTAACTATGATTTAACTGTAGCTAAGTTATAAAATGGACTGTGGCAAAGTGTGTGCGAAATTATACGCGCGTATATTAGCTACAATTAAACCGTGGCTAAATGTATATTTGAAAATTTCAATACATTGTTCTACTACGGTCCAACCGTGACAAATATTTGTTACCACGATCTATATTACCGTGGTAAAACTATAATTTAACCGTGGCTATTAAATTGCAACGCCACCTTTAACCAGTAATTTGTCAACTGTGGCTAACTGTAATTCGCCACAGTTTTTTTACTGAATTGCCAAAGTTTAAACCATGGCTAATTAGCGAATTTTTGGTAGTGAAAGTTTAAAAACTCATATTTTAAAACTTATTCAGTTGTTGGAACAGTATCATAGATGCATTCAATATTTTTCTCTATGAATTTAACATGTTAATAGCGTAAATTATCTTTGTTTTTGTGGTTATTATAGAAATGCACAAAAATTTCTTTGTTTTTGTGGTTATTATAGAAATGCACAAAAATTTCTTCCGGAAGTCAGGGATGCTTATGTTTATGCATTTTGTAGGAAGCACAAACAATCATTGCAAATTTGTATGATGTTTTACTTATTATGATTTATCTATGACAAAATGTGAGATATGTGTTGTTAGCTGCCAATAGATGACTCTAAATACAAGTTTTTCTGAATGAGAATAGAAATATAAAACCGTAAAAAGGGTCTAAAACTATAATCAGAAGTTTGTCCATGTTAAAAACCCAAAATATTTCAACTTGGCTTTTCTTGAAATGTACTTTCACAGTAGATTCTATTTTGCTTAATAAATGTTTGATTTATATAACTAAAAATGAAGTGATGAAAACCCTTGCATGGCATGCAAAAAGAATTAGAGTTAATGGGAAAATACTTATACCGGTAGAATAATGCTGCTATTCATGAAGATGGATTTAAAAGTTGGACATGGATGGACATGTATCACTACATGAAAATTATATTTCGAGTTTCCAAAATTCAAGAAATATATCACTACATGCATGGAATTACATATCACTACAAGCAAGATACAAACAACTAACATCATAACATTGGTCATTTAAAAAATCAAATGAAAAATATGCAGTGAAATTCATCTATAATCAATGGTTACTTAGTGTGTTAATGCCTTAGTAAGGGTTCAGTTTACATTAAACAAAAGTGTTGGTATTCCATGGCTTACACAGCAACAACAAAAAAACAATGCAGCTTCATATGAAGTGTGGCAAGAATTAGTGATGAACAAAAGGATGTATAAACAATAACAGAACTAGTAATTCAGATGATGTTTCTATCAACATATGAGCTTCAAATTTTTTCAGTGGATGAAGCATATTATAAATAACAAAATCAAGGAACTATAAGCAATTATAAATGTTGAAGAAAAGATTATAAGATAATTACCATGGTGATGTGAGTGTGTTAGGGTTTAATGGCACATGAAATGACCTCAGGGGCGGGCCTCTGATTGAGGACATGGCTCTGAAAAGTTGTAAGAGAAATGGAAGAATCTTGAGCTAGAAAGGTAATGTAATAGTTAGCACCAGGGCACCAAGTGGTCTTCACAACGTCAGCAAACACAAAATTTGTATCCTAAAAATAAAATGAATAATTAGTCTATAGATCAATGAATGAATGGATAAACATAATAAATAAGAGTAGTATTGAACCTTGTCAGCATTGTATTTCTCTAGAGCAAGTTTGCAGAGGGGAGTGAGCTCAAGACGAAGATCTTCGGTCATATCAAGAGGCCCTGGACCACCACCAACCTTATCTGATATTCTTGGGCGGCTGATAGCATCGAATTCCTGTGTTTACCAGAATCCAAATTAAACAAAAATAAAGCGAAAAGAGAAATAGAAATGAAAGGAAAATGAGATGGTGGTTACACTTAGGTTGCGAGAACGTTCTCTGTAGTCATCCATTGCAACTTTAATTTGTTCCTCCTTAATCATCTGAGCCTTGTTCTTATACACAAAGCGTCGGTGACTAAACACGAAAGGCTCAGGATCATCGTCATACATGGAGAAATCGCTCTTCTTAAGCTTTTTAAGTGGTTTGGAATTCAAAAGTTGAACCAATTTCGGTGGTTCCGATTTCGATCGAGGTTCCGATTTCGACTGAGGTAATTCCAAATTGGGTTCTAGTTCCGATCCCGATCTGATCGACTTACCTCTTTCCGGCAAGCTTTCTGAGGAGGGTCGGATGACGCCGAACGAAACGGAATGAGTTTCCATTGCAAGAATCACCAGCGAGACAGTCACAAATACCTAATTCCTTTTAACACTGAGTCTCTCTATTATATATAACCACAAAAAAAGAAGAAGGAAAAAAAAAGAGAATTTTGTTTTTTTCTTTGGGCTTGTCTGCTTACGACGACCCACCCGCCCACGCTATGGGATCCTTTTATAATGCAATATATAATAATAGACGAAGAAAGACTGTTGATCGATTCGATACGTTGATTAGGTCAAATGAAGGAGTTGGTCGAAGGATGAACGTTGTCGAAAATACAACTCAATACTTGGAGAATATTATCATTTCTTGAAAGTATATCGAAACAAAGTGGGCAGTTGGTCCTTTTTTGAAGTCTCAAAGCGGGAAAGAGTCAAAGTGGAGAGATCGTGGGTAGTTACTTTAGAAAGTCGTGATTTCGAAGCGCTAAACGGATGGCGAAATCGTGTGTAGTAGTTTTCCTTAGTTTGAATCTCGTCCGTTGATTACTCTTAGCGGTTACCTTGTAAAATTCTATAAATAAGTCAATTTATTAAGATTTTAGTGTGTTCACTTGTATCTTCAAATTGCTTGCCAAAACTCTGCCCAATTCCGCACTAAAGGAAGAAAGAGTCATTCGAGCCTTTGATGTACGTGAATCACCATATTTACTTTCAATGCAATCAATTTATTTTTAAGTTTATCTTTACTGTTTGTTCACTTCTATTTCATTTCGAACGATTTTGTTATTAAACACTTCAACGTCAATTGTTGGTTACAAGTCACCAATTAGTGTTCGGTTGAGTCTTGTTTCTCCAGCACCTGCAGTCGGTTAGCAGGTGGTCAAAACTCTGTCTGTGTGGAAATCTATTGTATTGTTTCCCTTGGTCCCTGAAAACCGTTTCTTGGCCAAGGTCTTTCTCTGTAGAACCAGTATAATTTACCAAACCTTAGCACGTGTCTTAAGATCAACTGGTCGATCTTGCAAGTAACCCTTAGTTTTAGGACTTCAGGAGGACCAGCGGTTGTTTACCATTTTCCACAGTAAATAAATTGGCACACCTGGTGGGACAATGTGTTAAGTGTTAGAATTTGTCAGTAGCGTTAGAAGTGCATGAAACTTAGAAGTGGGAATTCAGCAAGTACGAAACCACGCACTAGGAAACGTACACCTAAGATGACAAACAATACTCCCGCGTCGAATGCGGATGAAGTTCCATCACGAACATTGGGTGTCATCAATCCAGTTGTTTCACGACTTGCGTAATTTCCTCCATTAGGCACACAACTGTCTCAGGGCCGACTGTTTCAGTATTATTCCCTATTCCCCAGACCACACCCGTGAGTCCAGGGCCTATGATGGCCACGAGTGCCATTCCGAACACAGTGATACCTCGATTTGGTACTGCTACAAATCCCCCCTTATGGAATTCTGTATTCCTTGATGATGGGATATCAGTCGACCCCAAGCGTATCAATGATGTCTGATAACGCGCAAAACACAAATGCTCCTTTGCAAGGATCTGTAATAGGAGGAAATAGGGAAATGCTTGCGCAACATTTAAATACTACCTCTGTGGCGGTATTAAGGCAACAAATGGATGATAGCAACCATGAGATGGTTAATATGTTAACCAACCAAATGGGTAATGTGTTTAACCCTATAGTACAAGAATCGATCGAGACTAATAGGCAGTCTGCTGAAACAAACCGACAGGTTATTGCGCAACTAACACGTTTGTGCAACTTCTTAGGAGCCCCCCAAACGGCTGTTCGATAGGGGCCATCGGTTCGACAAGCCATACCTGTTCATGGTGACATGGGGGAAATAGAAAAAGAAACTGTGTACCAAGGTCAGGTCGCAACGCCTCAAAGAAATATCGTAGTCGATCCACCTAGGGTTTTGGTGCATAGACAACAAGAGGCTGATCAGGTCCTTGATCAAATTCGACGAAAGATTTAATTGTCGAAAATAACTTAACTAATATTGTCGAGAGAATTATGGCCCGAATGGTATGAATATAATGCCAAGGCCAACATATTCCTCCCTATTATCAGAGTACATTCTACAAGCCGAAAACCCTAGGGGATGGAAAATCCCTAAATACACCAAGTTTGGTGGGGAAACGGGTGAGTCGACTGTCAAACATATCGCTAGATACTGGTGAGTCGGGAGACATGGCGAATAATGAGGTAAAACATTTCCTTCATCCCTCACAGCGACCTTTACATGGTTTACTACTTTGCCCCCTGATTCTATCGACTCATGGTCGAAGTTGGAGAAATTTTTCCATGATCAGTTTTACGAGGGGCATTCGAAAATTATTCTGGTCGAATTGTCAAGAATTAAAGAAAATTCGTTGAGACAATGAGCGATTATCGAATAGGTTTAGATCGTTGAAAGCTAGGTGCTTTACCCAAGTTCCTGAACATGAACTTGTTCAAATGGCCGCTAGAGGTTTGGACTACTCCATTAGGAAGAAAGTAGATCTAACCTTCATCAAGAGCATGTCACAATTGGCTGACAGAGTTCGACATCTTGAGCGAATTCGACTAGAGAAAGTTAGACATACTAAGGCTAAGTCTAAGAAAGAGAAGGTAACTTATGTCAATTTTGATGATACAGATCCCATATATGAAGCCGATTACATGTCGCCGACTAAGGCAGATGTGGATGTGGCTTAATTGAAATCAGGGTCGACATATGAATGTAAATCGTTGTTTCCTGCCAAAGGAAAAGGCCATGCTGTCGAAACTAGTTCGAAAACTCCTGCAAAAACATATACTTTTGACGTTAGCAAATGCGAGGAGATTTTTGATTTATTAGTTAAGGATGGTCAAATATTAGTACCCCTAAATGCTAAATTACCAACATTAGAACAAAGACAAAAAAGAGGTTTTTGTAAATATCATAACTATCTTGGTCATACAACCTCTCAATGTTTTCTTTTTAGGGATCTGGTTTAGAAGTCAATTCAAGAGGGTCGTTTGAAATTTGTTGCAAGAAAACAAAAGATTGATACTGACCCTTTAAGGCAAGAAGAAGCCTTATTTTCTGAGCCTGTCGACATCAATATGGTCGACATCACGGAGGTGCCTGATAATACCATGTTAGAGGAAAGCATCAACGAGAGTCTAAACGTCAAGCTGACTGACATTTATCCAAGGGACGATGAAGACCTGCTGGGTTTTCTCTATCGTTGTAAGAGTAAGGGTGATCAAGTGGGTTTGTTCCCCAAGTGTAGCGCTCTAACTGACAGAGTCGTTGCTGAGAATTTCCAAAAATTGCAGCTGGAAAGGCGAAGAGCCCAATGGAATAGAAGAGACCCAAGGCAAGCGTCTCAAATCAGGCCAAAGACTTTTGTTCCGTCGGCCACTGCACCAAAGGGGACATGGATTAAGCCCCAAATGGCCGCTGGGCCATCAAATGCTGCTGGTGCTATGAGAGAGGCAAATGGGAAATCACTCATGAGCTATCGACTATAGGTATGTTCTGAGAAGAAAAGCCATGTATTTGAAAATTACATGGGAAAAAATCCTATGAGTCAAACTCAGTGGGCGTTTCCAGAGAAAAAGCAGGCTGAAAGACAAGTCGCTGCTGCTGCCAAGCAAACTGTTGTCGGTAAAGGAAAAAATCCACGATAGTACAAGGAGAAGGTCGACGCTGCTGTCAAAAAGCAGATTAAGGAGTGTGTCAACAAGCCAATCGACAATGGCTCTGATGAGGAAACTGATGACTTTAACTCTGATTCAGAAGAAAGCCTCGATATCCTAGTCAACGTTGTATTTATACTCCCAGAGGAGTATAATATCCCGACAGAGATATAAAATGCAGATGATGTGGATGCTGCTGAAATGGCTTTACACAAGCCAACTTGCTACTTTGTAATGAATAATGGCTCTATTGGGAGCCATTATACCTTTATTGTGAGGCCCGACATGGCTATGAGGAGCCATTTGAAGTCTTTGCTTATCAGAGCGAAGGTCGAAGAAACTACCATTAACAAGGTGTTAGTGGATTGTGGCGCTACTGTCAACATAATGCCACATCATATTTTGAAGAAAATCGGTAAATTCGACACCAATATAAGATCTCACAACATGGTCCTGTCGGACTACGAAGGAAGAACTAAAACTACCATGGGGGTAATTCAGGTAGACATCAGGGTTGGCTCAATCACTAGGCCGACAATATTCATGGTCATCCAAGGTAGACCAAGTTATAATCTGCTAGTGGGAAGAGAATGGTTACATGGAATCGGTGTTGCGTCATCTTCCATGCATCAACGCCTAATCATATGGCGAGAGGATGGCATCATGGAAAACATCGAGGCCGACCAAAGTTACTTTTAGGCGGATATCAATAATGTCGGCCAAAACCAATTCGATAGGAAGTTGGCTAACATTGCCCCTTGTCAGCCAGCAGAAGAAATGTATGCCAACCTGAATGAGGCATTTGTTTCTTTGAAACTACATGAAACCCACGGATTTGTGTGGGATGTCGAACCTATGGAGGATCCCTACGCAAAGGAACTCGTGCCGACAGGTTGGGGTAGCCATCATGATAGTGATGTCTGAGCTAGAAGCTCTGAGAAGGATTTCGGTGTATATTGCCGAAAAAAGATAAATGCGGATCTAGAGGCCGAAGAAAACATGGACATCGGAGCTGATAAACTTCCCGTTCGAGAAGAAGTAATTTTGGCTATAGAGCGGAACCACGGATAAAGGCAAGCGGCCAGCAGCGTCGGTGAGCAACATTTAGATTGCATATACGACGCTGAACCTTTAGGTTTCAAGAAGGATCCCATGGCACCAGAAAAGATGCGGCCACAAGATCCTTTAGAAGAAATCGACCTTGGCGTAGAAGGTGATAAGAGACCAACCTACATCAGCGCCAACATCGACCAGAAACTCAGATATGAGGTAATATCTTTACTAAAAGAGTTTAAAGATTGTTTTGATTGGGACTATAACGAAATGCCAGGTTTAAACAGGGAATTGGTCGAGTTAAAATTACCAATAAAGGCTGGGAAAAAGCCAGTGAAACAAACACCTCGACAATTTGCACCTGCAATAATGTCAAAAATCAAGGAGGAAATAGAAAGACTCCTTCAAAGCAAGTTCATCAGAACTGCAAGGTATGTCGAATGGTTGGCTAATATTGTACCAGTTATTAAGAAAAATGGCAAGCTAAGAGTGTGCATTGATTTTAGAGACTTAAATGCTGCCACCCCTAAAGATGAATATTTCATGCCAGTGGCTGAAAATGCTAGTATTTTCGGCTGTTGGTTTTGAATATTTAAGTATGCTTGATGGTTATGCTGGTTATAACCAAATTTTTATTGTAGATGATGATGTGCCGAAGACGGCGTTTCATTGCCCATGGGTATTAGGCACCTATGAATGGGTGGTCATGCCATTCGGCTTGAAGAATGCCGAAGCAACATATTAGAGGGTAATGAATTCTATGTTCCATGATTTCATTGAAAATTTCATGCAGGTTTACATCGACGATATTGTGATTAAGTCGAGTAGTAAATCGACACACCTGGACATAGAAAAGTTATGCCTGTGTTTGTATTTATCTTGTATCAAATTGAAACAATATATAAAGCCAGTTGATGTTTATGTTTCCTCTCATTTCGACATTATTAAACATATGTTGTCTAAACCAATTCTGCACAGTCGAATTGGTAAATGGGCTTTAGCGTGTTGAATATTCCTAACATACTTGCCTTTAAAAGCAATGAAAGGGAAAATAGTGGCAGATTTCTTAGTCGATCATTCTATGGTTGCTATGCCAGAAAATTTTGTCGAACTTGTGCCTTGGAAATTGTATTTTGATGGTTCTAGTCACAAAGACGGTGCAGGGATAGGAGGAATCATAATTTCTCCCAGTGGAATTCCATCAGAGTTCAAATACACCATCGACGACATCTGTACTAATAATGAGGCAGAATATGAATCTCTTATTACTGGACTTGAACTGCTGCTCGAATTGGGGGCAAGAAATGTCGAAATTATGGGAGACTCTGAATTGGTAATCAAACAAGTATCAAAAGAGTATAGATGTGTTAAAGAGAACTTAATCACGTACTTCGTGATTGCCATAAGGTTGTTAAAACGGTTCGAACAAGCGAGCCTTCGACACATACCTCGACGGGAAAACTAAGAAGCTAACGACCTAGCGCAAGAAGCCTCAGGATACAAGAAGAATGAATACAAAGAGCCTATTCAAGTAAAGAAAAAGTTTCGAGCTACTTTGTTATCTCCTTCAGATTTGTCAATTATAAAATTAGGTGCAATAGATACTGAAAATTTTGAAATTTTAGCAAAGGAGTATTACTTAAATTCCTAGGAGAAATTGAGGTGTGCGTGGCGATTGTCGGCGTGCATAGTGGAGCATGTGGTGCACACCAAGCTGGACACAAGATAACATGGTTGTTGGTGCGATCAGGTGTTTATTGGCCCTCGATGTTGAAAAATTGTATCGAATTTGCTAGAGGATGCCAGGAATGCCAAATGCATGGGGGCATCCAGCACGTGCCAGCAAGCGAATTGCATGCTATAATAAAACGTTGGCCATTTAGAGGATGGGCCTTAGCTGTGATTGGGGAAATAAAGTCAGCATCATCTAAACAACAGAGGTACATTTTAGTCGGCATTGATTATTTCACAAAGTGGGTCGAGGCCATAGCTTTACCAAATGTCGACCAATAAGCTGTGATTGACTTTATACAAAATCATATTATGTGTCGGTTTGGAATTCCTTAAATAATCTGACCAGGAGCGATGTTCACGGGCGAAAAATGCGAGGAATTCACAAGGAGGTTGGAATAAGGCGTTAACTACCCGTATTATGCTCGAGCAAATGGCCAGTTGAAGCGCCAATAAATTAATAATTAGCTTGATTAAAAACATGTGGGCAAAAGCCAAGAAATTGGCATCAACGCTAGACCAAGCTTTGTGGGCATGTAGAGCGTCTCCTAAAGAAACAGCGGGGCAACCCCATTTCGATTGGCATATGGACATGATGATGTTTTGCGAGTAGAAATACACGTTCAATCTGTAAGGATTCAACGATAACATGAGATACCATCTGAAGACTATTGGAATATGATGGCTGACGAGTTGGTCGACTTAGATCAAGAAAGGATGTTGGCCCTTGATGCCTCGAGGAGGCAAAAGATATGGTAGCTAAAGCCTATAATAAAAAGGTAAAAGATAAAGTATTTCATGTTGATGATTTAGTTTGGAAAGTGATATTACCTATGGACAGAAACGATAGAGCCATAGGGAAATGGTCACCTAATTGGGAGGGGTTGTTTAAAATAATCCAAGTTTTTCCAACAACATATGAACTTGAAGAATTAGCCCAGTTAGCGCGTTCGAGGGTAAATGGTAAGTATTTGAAGAAATATAAACCCATTCTTCAAGAAATCTCAATTACAACCACGTGAAACGTGTGTCGAACTGAGCTGGAACATAGTAATAACGGAGCCAACATATTAGTCATAGAAAATTATGGAATAAGAATGCCAAAAGATGGTATTACATAAAATTGATTAAGATTCATGTTACAAAATGTATGAAGAATCACAAAATAAGTACATCAAAACGATTACACTAATCAAAAGTTGCAGAATTTTCTTTGGAAGATGCCTAAATCACCTTGGATGCGAACAACAGTATTACCTAGCCCATCAACTTTTATCTTAAGTGTGAGCAACTCCTCTTCGACTCGGGCTATGGAAGTACTGAAAATAAGGGCATCCTTGGTTAACTGGAGCATTTCAGTTTGAGCAGGACTGATAGCTTGATCAAGTTCGTCATCTTGCTTTACAACAAGCTCCAATTCAACATTTAAAGTTTCCAGCTCCTTCGACAAATCGGCGATTCGAATGCGTATTTCAGCAGCTCTTTTCCTTTTGGGATCTTACTCCTGCCGTTTTTGATTAATGTGAGATTTTAGCCCTTCGACCACTGTTTTGGTTTTCTTCACCATTTCCACGTTTCTCCTCACCATCGCTTGTTTTGCTTGACCAACTGCTCAGCCTCCCGTATCTGAGTAATATTTGTCAGCAAGGGGGAGATAATGTCTTCAAATCTTTGCTATCATAAGCTTTGAGAATTCGAGATATCCCAATACCCTTTAAGCGAGTAATAGCACCCATAAGCTCGGTCCAGAGTGAATCCTCATCAGAGATGAGGCAAGTCGGGACTAAAAGCGTGATACGGATGGTGTCATCGGTCTCTTGACCTTAGGCGCCCGGGACCTAACTTGTCACCGTAGACCTGGGAGCGGTCAGAGTCTGAAGACGAAATGTACCGACTTACAAAATGGTCCAGTCTTACCAAAGCAGCATTGACATCCATGTCGGCCAAAATATCCTTCGCCCCGGAAGTGCCAGCTAAATCATCCTTCTTCTCACAAAGGTTCTGAACTTGGGATGTAACAGTGACATTTTGAGGAGTCTCCAAACCTTGCAGGGAATTTGAAAGACTGGAGTCAGAGCTAGTCGAACTAAAACCCTCATGCCTGGCAGGACTAGTGACCGAATCAGAGTCACTAAGAGTAGCCAAAACAGTGAGGTCAACAAACTCACCAGCGGCCACGTTGAGGACTTTCCGATGGTGGGTGAGGAAGCTTATGATAGGGGAGTATAGTCTGGTATGCTACGTTGTAGATTAGAAGCTTCAACCTAAAAAGAGAAAGTAGATGTCATCCAGGTATAATTCAATAGTAAAAATACACTAAAGAATACGACAAATACCTGTGGTGGTGAAGTGGGAGTTATTGTTTGGTTCCCCAACCGAGCGGCATCGTCCCTTCTATTTCCTTGATGTCTTGAGCGCAATAGTAGGTGCAGGTGACAATGGTTTTATGTATTATGATATTGTCGACATTGAAAGTAAAACAGCGTCGTGACAAGTAGCTAGGGGCACTTTACCTCGCCGTCTAGTAACTAGTGGCTGAATGTCAGCCATTGTCGGCTTTTCCTCGTCATCGTTCTTCACTCCAGGGTCTCCGGCCGCGAGGGCTTTCTTTTTCTTTTTTGTCGCCTTTTCTTCAGGAGAAGACGCGTGCTCTCTTTTATGTTCTTTGGATTTACGGGAGTGGAGACACTGATCATCAGGTGATGGCTGTAGAAATAAAGAATATATCAAGAGAAATCATAACTTTTCTCAACACATTCTAAATTAAAAGATGCTTACCTTACCTTTCCTACTATGGTGAGACTTTTTGTCCCTCTTGGACTTTTTAGATATGTTGGAGGGAGCAGCCGAATCCGCTGAGTGTTTTCGACTCTGTTGCATGACAGAAGTGTTAGTGGTTTGTAAAATACGGGGTGTCGAAACCTAGACATTTACACTTACAGGAGAATTATTTTTCTTGATAGAAGAAGAAATGGGTTCATCATCAGAAAGAGTGTGAATGGGTGTGAACTGCAAGACATCAAACATAAGAGAGGTGCCGAATAGAAGAAACATGAACACATATGTGAGTAAAACATACCTTTGACTCTGAATGGCCTCCTTTAGTGCTAGTTTTAACAAGTTCGGTCGACGGCCCTTCCTGACTTTCAACAACAACATGTTCTTGCCTGGGAACGACTACCTGTGGCAAAGGTACAGCTAGAAAAAGCCAAGTCATATAAAACTATGAGTCACATTGTGAAAGGAAATGAAATTTTCTAGAAGTGGTTACCATTGGGAACTACGACAAGCTCTCTCACATATTCAAGGTCGATATGCAGAAAGCCTGGGTAGTCATAAAACCAATGCTTCGTCGGAACCACCCGGTCGGATTTCTTTTTGTAAGCATTTTGAATATTCGACCAAGAGCTATACCACCAATTTGGGATAGGTGGTCGAAAAGCCAAGGCCAACAGGCTAGTCGACAAATTAGGAATTTGATTTTCCAAAGTGAAGTGCGTAAAGATATTTGTGTTTCGCGTAACTGGGAATCTTAAGTTGTGGAATCCTCTCAGTTACCTTCTCCTTTAGCTCTTGGGTCGCGTCATGGATGGTTCGACGTAGATTGTTGGGTAAATACACCACCCTGAAAAATTTCTGAAAGGCTTAAATTTCTTTGATGTTGATGGCCTTACATTTCGTCATTTTTCCCTGAAACGTGTTGAAAGCAATAGTCAGTTCGTCCATTTTGCTAGCAGCATCATTGACAAAAGTAACGAAATAAGATTGCCACCTAGTGTCAAACTCGTGGGTACAATGAAATGCTGGTTTAAATGGGACAAACGTGAGTTTGGCTCGTTGAGCCCAAAAAGTGTCAACATACTCCCTGATCACTTCCCAGTTTCGATCATCCAAGTGTCATACCCAAAAATTTGCCCTTCATCTTCTCAAGACATTCCATACATCCATACTCGAGGATTCCTCGAAAGTTGATCAAACAAACCCTCTCTAGACAATCCACCCAAACTAGGGTTTGGCAATTCTCGATCGGATGGACTTCCAACATCTCCTATGGTCTTCATGCCTCCTCATATGCTTCAAGGTTCTCCATGTCAAGTTTCAAGCCTCGAAGTCAAATTTCCTCGACAATTGCTCGGATAGTTGAAAATCGGTTGTATTGGACAAAAGTCAAGCTGTGGTCAACATACTGATCAAACTTCACGATTTTTGGTCAACATCCTCATTTTGAAGTTACATTCATTATTTGATCAAGAGTTGATCATGATTCATCAAGAAAACTCAAGATTTGCTCAAAAGTCAAACTTTCAAAATTAGGGTTTCTTAGTGAAAAGTCAACCAAACTTTGGCTGGGCATAACTTCTTCATACTTTCTCAGAAATTTTTCCACCACCTCTTAATTTAAAGGAAATTCAATTCTCTACAACTTCATGTCTCACAAGAATGTTCAAAAAATGCTTCATGTGGAAGATATGGATCAAAACATTACAGGTCCTTTTCAAAGTCAACAAAAAGTCAACATTTTGTTTTGAAGATATATTGAGCATGGAAACTCCAATTGAGATGAAACCAAAGAGGTTGGTTAGAGGACTCCTAGAGATTTCTAAAAAGTCCAAGAACACTCAAAAATATGGAAAATTGAGCAAGATACACTATTCAGAAGTTGGGCATTTTTGAACAATTGCACAACAGGAGATATTGGTCAAAATGCAAAATTTTCCAAATGGGCCTATAATCTTATGATCCAAACTTGTTCATGATGTTATTTGTGACCCATTGATGCTTGGCCATGACAATTTTCTATTTTATTAATTTATTTTTGGATTTAAAACCATTTAATTCAAAATTAAATTATATAAAATATGAAAATAAGATATATTTCCAAAAGGAGTGATTTTATATCAAACTTGAGGTCCAAGGAAGCCCATGATACATGCCAATTTCGTGCTTGCTCTCACATTAAAGAGAAAATCAAATTTTCTCCAAAATTTGATTTTATTTGAAAATTATTCAATGCACATTCAAAACCAAATCTTTTTTCTTCTTTTTCCTCTCCTAATTCACTCTATAAATAGCCATCAAGCTGTATCACAAGCCACACAAAACCCTAGCCGTTACACCAACCCTCACTTTGCCAAATTTTTTCAAGAATTGTCAAAAAATCGAAATCCATTCTCCAGCCAGTTTCAAGGTGTTTTGAGCATTCCATCTTGTTCCTTGACATCCCCGCAAGCAAAATCAACTCTTACTTGAAGCCAAACCATCCAGAATCGTGCCCAATACATTGCTCCGATTTGGTAAACTTTCAAAATTCGAATTTCATTTTTCATGCATTTTTAATGTTGTTTGGTGTGTTTGTATCGATTCAGGGTGATTGTTAGGTCATGTTTGAACCCTCACATGCAAGCTTGAACGTCCAGAAACCATAGTGCCATGATTAGGGCTTCACGAGCTGTTTGAATCGAACTAGCTTGTACGAGCGTTTTTAGGGCAAACTAATGGTGCCATTGAGATCGCAGCCCTCGATTTAGGGGGGTAGGGTACCTCTTGTTCTTTTATTTTGCGTACTTTTTCAGGTTTGGAGATTGAGGCTGCCGGAGAAGACGACCGGAGCTAGGGCTCCGGCGTCGTGGACTTTGTTGACCGGCGAGGAGATTGCGTGGCGTTTCTGACTTCTCTGATTCGTCCATCCATAAGCCATGGGGTCCACGCATGTGTTAGCTGAAGATTTTGATATCTTGTGATTCGAAGAAGGATCATGGAGCTCGAGATGAGATGGTGTTAAAGTATTCAGGTGAACTTAGTGAATGTCATAATTTGGAAAGAAAAGAATTAGTCCTTCGAATGGATGTACTGAGTTTCGGAGTGTCGAACGGAAATAATGGTGATATGTGTAAAACAAGCTTGATCGGGCAATAGAAGTGTATCGGAGGAAATGGGTTGAATCAGTGAGTGATACATTTGAAATTCAAAGCAAGCGGGATAAAGGGAGTTGAAGCGAAGAAGCGGTTCGAGCGTGGAAGCAAGAGAAGCATGGTGTGTTGCATGTTCTAAGCGTGGCAAGATCTTATGGTCGAGACCGTTATGGTCGAATTAGTATAAATAGGAGTCTTAATGTTAGGATTTGTGTGTCATATCTATTGTACTAAAATTGGTCACATTCAAAATACCACATGGCTAGGGAAGCGAATGCACGAATGATGTACGTATGATTGCACCAAGCTTTATTATTCAACAATGCATCTTTATCCTTCGATCTAACTTTATTTTGCATCAATGTCTTTTAAGTTTCTTTACTTTCAAAGTCATTTCATTTAAATGTTTTTGTACCATCATTGAAGTTCTTTATTTTTCCAAAACTTTTACATTAAAAATTATTTCCCGAGCTTTTATACATTTGTTTACATTCTGTCTTTTACGTTTGTGATTACTTTGAAAATCTTTTACACTTTTAGAGTTTATTTGAATATTCTGCATTTATATACTTTCTTCCTTTTCGAATTTGAATGTTCTTGTTTGTTCGAACCAAATATACATTATTTACTTGATCATATCACTAAGTAATCGAGGCGTACTTGAACCTATACAAAATATCAAAAACAAGTCTCAAATATGGATCTTTATCTTAAGTTCATACAACGGTCGATACCCCATAGGATCAATCTAGTCGATCACCCAAGTTACGGAGGATTGAATAACATACAGATTATAACGCTTATTCAATAGTTTGGAAGACTAGCGGTTGTTTCACCGAAATCACTTGTGAACAAAATGGCATGCCCGATGGGACGAGTTTGGCCGTTATAAATTAAGAAAATTATAACCATAATTATTATAAAAATTCTTTACGAGTAAACAAAGTTCATTGGTATATTAACCTTAGGAGTGGTAGAATAACTAATAGTAACCAACCTTTACCGGAAGAAATCGAAATAATAGAATGTCTAATCCAAATAATCAACAGGGAACAAAATGCCCCACATGGAGCAGCACTAATGCGTCATTTTATTGCGTCGGTGCGATCCCTTGAATGCACATCGGTTGCATCTTCGACTAGTAATATAGCCACGAATGGAACAAGTGGCATGTCAACAAACAATTCGATCTTGGGCATCAGAACCTTTGGTTACCACAGGATCCGTCCCACAACGAGGACACAAGCCCATTTCGCCACCCTCTACAAACCGACCACCGGTTTCGAGGGTAATAGACCCGAAACCCTTCTTATGGGATGCCAACATCTTTTATGCGGGCTTGCAAACTTGACGTCAAATGCATCACCCCAATTAGGATCGGGATGCGGGTTAATCAATTTCCTACGAATAACCAAGGTGCGGGGGTTATAGCGCCTTACCCACCTTAACCACGAGAAAACCAAATGGCTTTTAGGCAATTGATGGATGATAGTAACCATAACATGATAGGAGTGTTAGCAAACTATGCAAGAAATCTTTGCCCCAATAGTTCGAGCGTGGTGTGACGAATAGAGAAAATGCGAGATAATATGAGTCGAATATCGATTTCTTTGCTCCGCGAGGCGTAGACAGAACCAGCTATGGTTGACGAGCACCTATCATCGAACAAGCCATTGACCCACCCTATGGGCGGTTAGAAGAATTGGCACGAGGAAAGGGCACAAGAGGAAGTGCCCGGTGATTCGAGAAGAACCACTCGGGGAGTTGTAGAACCGATGGCGAGGATCGAAGATATGATGCTCGGTGATTCGAGAGGAACCACGGAGGAGTTGGGGAACAGGGGCCAGGCTCGGCAAAGGCCCCAGCGTTCGAGAAGAACAACCTAGAGGAGTAGTTATGGTAGGTAGAAACCAAGATCTTGTCACGGTGGTCCATAGAATTGAAATGATAATATCTTGGCGGAAAATAACCTAACCACCATGATAGAGAATAATGGCCCAAAACGGTATGTCTGAGGATTAGGAGGCCAAATTATGCTTCTCCCATAGCAGATTATGTGATGCATACGGACTTACCAAGGGACACAAGATCCCTAAATTTACAAAGTTATTTGGAGATACTAACGAATCAGCAGTTGAACACATAGCAGTATCTCACCGGCGGAGACATAGCCAATAATGAGAACCTTAGGATTAAGTATTTCCCGAGTTCCCTCACGAAAAATGCTTTCACACAGTTCACCACATTACCACCGGATCCATAGATACTTGGACCCTTTTAGAAAGATTGTTCCATGAACAATTCTACATGGGACAATCAAGATAAGTCGAAGGAACTAGCTAGTGTTAAGAGGAAGTTCTTGAACCTATAGCGAATACTTGAATAGGTTCGGACTATTGAAATCAGATGTTTCACATGGTCCCCGAACATGAATTAGTCGAAATGGCGGTGACCTTGACTACTCGATTCGAAAGAAATTAGATCGCAATACTTGAGAGATATGGCTCGGTTGGCGGATAGGGTTCGACAAGTCGAAAGACTAAAGGCCGAGAAGGCGGGGCTTTCAAAGTAATAAGAAAGAAAGAATTTCCTATGTCGAAAGCGAAGTGACGTCCCGATTCGAGGTCGAGTGGACCTAGCGAGTTAAAGCAGGCCCCACCTATTCTGTTGGTACCCACAAAGAGAAATTGTTGAAAATGAAAAAACGACAAATTCCCAAAGAAGGTGTACACCTTTGATGTGACAAAGTGTGATGAGATTTTGACACCTTGTCAAAGATGGTCAGATTGTGCCATCGAATGTTAAAATACCTCCTTTAGATCAAAGAAAGAAAGAGGATTTTATAAATATCATAGTTTCTTAGGCCACAAAACCTCACGGTGTTTTCTTTTCGGGGACTTAATTAGAATGCAATCAAGAAGGCGGACTAAAGTTTCTTGATAAGCCAAAGATGAAGGTGAGCGAGGATCCTCACGGATATTGCGAGACACCAACTACTCGAACTGCGGGCATGGGAGAAATAAATATGGTGGAAGCAGACCAAGGGGTCAATACATTGAAGGATGAAAACAACGAGAGTGAGAGTTGGGAGCGATCGGAGTTAATAATGGAGTCCGAAGACATCCACCAACAACGGAGGCTTGACTAAGCCAGTGCGATCATTGGTTTGAAGGACATCCGAGGCTCGAGGGCCGGAGAGTCGGGGACGGTGGTGCAGACTCTTGAAGGTGCGAGGCGCCAATTAGAAAGGTCTAAATTACAAAGCAACTTTCCCACGAGAAAGAGATGCAGGATACTTTGGGAGAACCAGTGGAAGATTCGACTATCGGTAAAATATTCTGAGAGTGCAAAATCCCAATCGAAGCCATCAAACCATCGGGTTGGGGAGATGAAGATACAAAAGATGGAGAGGTAGAAGGACACAAGCCCAAGAAGGAAGTTTGGGACACTGCAGGGGAGCCTAGTGGCAAATTCGACTACAGTGAAATACTACCCGAGAGTTCGAAATACAACTCAAAGACATCGAGCAGTCGGGTTGGGGAGATGATGAAAAGATGGAGAGGTAGATGTTAATATGGTGGACATGGAGAAACCTTGTTACGAGATGCAAGAAATGGAGAAATATCTTGAGAAGGAAAAATACAAAATGGAGGAAGGATATGCGCGATACGGTTTAAAAATTACCTCATGGTGTGCCACAAAGGAAAGCGAGATGATGTTTTGCCCCGGATGCGACATCATCGCAACGAGAGGATTCTTCTTGAGTTCGAAAGGAGCCAAAGGGCTCGAGCGTCAGCGCCAAGACAATCAATTGTTTAGATGCTATCATCGACACGGAGAGTGTGTTGGAATTCTTAGTACGCTGCCATAAAGGGGCAGAAGTGTTTGATTTGCCCAAGGTGTTGACATATGACCAAAACATGGCGGGGCATTGAAACCATTCCTTCGCGCCATCTTTGGAATCACAAGGAGATGGGTCGGAAAAGTCGCTCCTCACGGCAATCATAATCAAAGAAAGCCGATAGTCCTTACCCCGAAGGTGCTCGAAGAGTAACATTGAGAATCCTGGAAGTACCAGCGATAGATGGTGCGTCAAAACCAATAAGGGAAAGATAATTGGAAAAGCAATGGCGAAATCGCGTCACGCCATGGTGTCGAGACAATTCAACAACAAAAGAAAAGAAGAGTTGAAATTGGAAAACTACAAAGGAAGAATCCCATGTCAAGATCCCGATGGCGAAGGCAACAACGTGTTCGAAAGGTGAGAAGGAAATCTTGGCGATTGAAGAGGTAGTTTCGACCCGGCAAGAAAGAGATGTCCAATAACAAACCAATAACAAGCAAGCGGCCGAAAACAAACCTCCGATCGGTAGGAGACTTTTGCGACCAAAACCGGATGAATCAAAAGAATATACTCGGGGCGGAGGAAGATGAGGATATCTTGACGAGATAACCGAATCGGAAGGAGAATCCTCACTCAACCTAAGCGCAGCGTAGTGTCTGTACTACTATACGAATTCGGCAAGAAACGAAATCGAAGAGCAGGAAGAGGATGATACCATTGATATGTGAAACAATGGTGAACATCATCAGATAAATATCAATGAAGTCGCCATCGAGCGTTTTTATCTCGCAAAGGAGAAAGGCAAAGCATCGCGAAAACCTAAAAGGGATAAGGCGCGGTCTTGCGACGAGAGATAGGGTAAGGGAATCTATTACGCGAAGGAAGGTATTAGCACCCTACGCCCGTAGTACTCTGGTATCCACTTCTACTTTCTATCTAATGGGTGTGTTTAAATCTATTTCTTGTTTAAATGCTAAATATGCATGCAAAGAAAAGAAAATAAGAAACCACGGGAAAAGAAGGAAATATTTACAAAGTTAGCTCGATCGAGCCCGTGACAAGATACCTCGTATTCCGTGTGCAATGGGAAAGTCGGCGCCGTGGTTCGGCTCACTTGTTTTGTGTGTTTTGTGTTTTTACTTATAAAAGGTTTTAAACACAAAAAGAAAGAAAGCGCAAAAGCGAAAAAGAGTTAGTGTTGGTTGGTTGTTTTACCTTGAGAAAGGAGTTTAAACCATTATTAAGTGTTTTGTTTTGAAAGGAAAAGCAAGTTTAGTTTAATTACATGTAAAGATGCAAAGAACTAGCAAAACAAAAGGAAACTAACTAGTACTAGCCCTAATGTTGTCATGCAAAGATTGGACTTATGGTAGAGGATGTAGGGAATCTCTACCTATGTCAACATGCAAAGGATGTAGATCTAATGTCTAGGCTCGAGAATCTATCCTAACCGAGCAGCCCTACGGGAAAGCTATCCTATATCCGTCTTGGTTGTGGAACCAAGGGATGCAAGGGGATGAAGCAAGCAAGTGCTTTGGCAAAAGCACACAAACAATGCAATGCAAACAAACAAATGACACAAAGCGGGAAAAGGAGGAAGTCCCATAGCCTCGGCGATGTGAGCATCCGTGAGTCAACCGAACCGACACATCCAATTCATTTGAAGAGCAAATGATGCGAGTTCAGCGGTAATCGAACCCGGAAGCGTGGAGAGTCGAATAGGAACTCTTGCCACTTTTATTGTTGACTCGATAAAAAGCAACACGATTCACGTGTCTTTGGTGACACGGACTAGAGCGTGCGGGGTTCGTTCTTGACCTGCCTTCCGCTTGCCCATATATCAATGACTCGATGACATGAAATATAAAAAGCGGGACTTTGCTTAGTGGTACCACGTCGGGCGTCCTAACCACTCTGACCTATGCAAGCACAAAATGTAAACACTTACTGAAAGCTACCTCCCTATGCAGATGGAGGATTTAAAACAAACCAAACACAATTAGCACAAATTGCCCTAGCGGGTCTTTAAATAAACGGAGGGTTCTGAACATGCTCCAACTACG
Source organism: Vicia sativa (assembly GCA_021764765.1). NCBI lineage: Eukaryota > Viridiplantae > Streptophyta > Magnoliopsida > Fabales > Fabaceae > Vicia > Vicia sativa. The sequence continues at coordinate 191,589,780 of CM038794.1, forward strand.
GAAGCCCTTCATGCATCTCTATTCCTACTTCTCATGGCAAAAGCTAAAGCCCTACTTCTCATGATATCTAGGAAAGGCAAGAGAATGCAATAAGCGATTAGCAAGTACCGAGCGGATATAGAATCAAACACGCAAGCTAGCGAAATAATCCGGAATACTTCAATCTGCAGCCATGCAACAAAGTAAACCGGTGAGAATTGCTCAAAGCATCAATACAAGCGGAATACGTGTCGATCGCATCCGAGCGACAATGCACAAGCAGGATAATACAAGCAAAACAAGATAGGAATAGTGCACGTGGGTGTACAAACTCAACCAAAACCTGCAAGAGAAATTAGATGGATATGCATGGAATGCAAATCGAGCGATAAAACCAATAATCATATCAAGGTAATGAATGAACATGCGAGGAATGCAAATCGAATCGATAAAACCAATGTTCAAATACAAAGTCCTTGATGAATGAACATCGAGGAATACCGTCGAATCGATAAAACCAATAATCATATCAAGGTGATGAATGAACATGCAAGGAATACAAATCGAGTGATAATTCCAATATTCAAATACATGTGAAAATGCATGAACATGTGAGGAATGCAAATCGGATCGATAATTCCAATATTCAAATACATGTGAAAATGCATGAACATGTGAGGAATGCAAATCGAAATGATAATTTCAATATTCAAATACATGTGAAAATGCATGAACATGTGAGGAATGCAAATCGAAATCGATAAAACCAATGTTCAAATACATGTGAAAATGCATGAACATGTGAGGAATGCAAATCGGATCGATAATTCCAATATTCAAATACATGTGAAAATGCATGAACATGTGAGGAATGCAAATCGAAATGATAATTCCAATATTCAAATACATGTGAAAATGCATGAACATGTGAGGAATGCAAATCGAAATGATAATTCCAATATTCAAATACATGTGAAAATGCATGAACATGTGAGGAATGCAAATCGGATCGATAATTCCAATATTCAAATACATGTGAAAATGCATGAACATGTGAGGAATACAAATCGAAATGATAATTCAATATTCATGTAAATGTATTATTTAGAAATGAATTAAATTAATAAAAGATGTTAATAAAAATATTAAAAATGTCAATAATATTCTAATATCCTAAAATGTCAGCATATGTTTTCTATGTATTTTTTATGTGTCGAAATAATCGAAATCGGGAGCTAAATCGAAATTGCACTAAAGTTGTAACACATGAGAGCAGGGGGGTGCAAAGCAGATTCTGTAAAATGAACTAAACTGTGTTGTACTTGCGCTGGGCCCAGAATAAGGGGGTATGGGATAGAATTTCTTAAGTCCAGTCTGTTTTTGTACTAAGCCCAATCGCGTTTTTTTGTTAAGTCCAGTTTCCTTTTTTTTTACTAAGTCCAAATGTTTTTGTTATTTTCTTATATAATCAGATTTTTTATATAATGCTGTCACGTTTTTATGTGTCATGTAACCTGATATCAACTGGTCAAATTAACTTAAAGCTATTTTCAGATTTTGTTTTTTTATAACAAAATAGCATGCCACGTGTCGTGATCTGGGCGGCTAGTATGGAGAAACACATGATCCAATGGTGTTGCGACACACATAGGAACAGCAAACAGAAAACGCATGGCAGGAGGAGACTCGCCGGAAACTCCACTTCCGATCGTCTTCCTCGGGCACACTTCGCCGGCAACGAGAGTCATAACGACCACAAAAAAAACGAGGTTCTTATTCGAAATTTTGCAGAGAATACGGATCTAGTATCAATTTTCACATATCGCGCGCACAGCCTCACCACAACTCGGTCGAAGTTACGACATAACGTAAGCAAACGATGTAAATCTGGATAAACACCCTATATTTTCCATTAATCTAATGCACACCACAATTCATGCTAATGAAACGTTCACTGCGAATGTAAATGAATGGAGGAACCTTACCAAACGGAGATCGTCCGTTGCGCCTTGATCTTGATTCGAAATCCCGGAAAACTCTGTGATAATAATGGAAGATATCTCCTGGACCTCTCCGATCTCGTTCGCCTCCCCAGAACGCTTGTCGTGGCCTGTGACAAAGAACTTCTGAAATAATGCTGAACTGAAGAAGAAATCGCAAGGTGAGGATTTTGAGAAATCGTTGAAGAAGAGATTGACAGAATTTTCTGTCACCCGAAATCAGAGAGGTGAACGATTCAGTGAACTCCACATTGCCGCTGACATATATTACACGCTTCAAACGATTCGAACCTTGATCAAGATATTGATCGATTGCCTTACACTACTGCGATCACAATGCTAAAGCAAACTTAAAGAATTACAAAAGAATCGGGCATTCTTGATGGAGAGAAATTCTGTTGTGTACGTGATGGCCAAAAAATGGAGAGTGTCAGAGTCGGTTATGGAGGAAGAGTAGTGGAGGAGAAAACAGAATGGGAGTAGTGATGACGAATTCTGTTATTTTGTTTTGAAGATTGTTACGGTTACGGTGGCGAGAAGAGGAGAGCGATGAGAGTATGGGAAGAAGAATGAGCATTCTGTTACAGGTTGTTAGCATGAAGGTAGCTGTCGAAAAGAATGAAGGAAGGTGAGGGATGAGAGGAAGGTTGAAGGCGCGAGAGAGAAAATGTGATGATGATAATGGTTATGGCAGTGAAGCAGTGGCCAATGAAGAGGAGAAAGAGAATAGAAAAATGTTTAGTGTTTGCGTGAGAGAACGAGCAGCGGTTCCCAGAAAAGAGAATGGGTTTTTTTTGTTATATTCATGAATGGATTATGCAGAGAGGGAAGAGAGTTTGTGGTGTTCTGTTAGCCTTCTATTATGGAGTTTGTTAGAAACAGAGAAAAAATGGAGAGAAGAGTGGTGTTTGAATTTTTGTTGTAACAAAATACTGTGTGAAAAAAAAAAAATCAGAAGAAAATAATGGTGATGATGTTATATATTTTTGCTTTAATGGTGAAGGTTGTTGTAAAAAAAAAGTTGTTAGAGAATGGTGGTGAGATTTTTGTATGGAAGAAAAAGAAAGCCTTCAAGCAGAACGTACCAGTGAGATCCGTCCATGCTACAGATTGCTCTCTTGGTTGCTTAAGAATTTTCAAATCTGTGTATTCTCGTGGCTCACTTCATGGAATTATAACTCGGAATGCATGCATTTTCGATACCAAATCGAAACATAAAAGTTGTAGAGTATACTTCCGTGAACAATTTCCGTGTTCGGAGTTTTTCGAATCGAGACCTGTAGCATGCTTAAAATTGATCCCGAAGATTAGAAATCATAGTTGACTAACGGCGATAACGGCAACAGTTTACCGAGTGTTTTTCTCCATGACTTTGAGGTCTTAAAACTCCTTCAATATTCGGCCAAATGGCGCAAATTCGGAGTCGTTGGAAAGAAGGCATGTAGTAGAGTAACTTTGATGTTGAGTGCCCGACGAAAAAATGATCACAAGCCCGCCGTAATTAGCTTCGAAGTCATGCCGACACAAACTGACTGCATGTTTGAAAAATTTCTCTAAGTGTCAAGTTTTAAATTAACCCATGTACACCACTTTAAAGATCCGTAATTCTCTCGATACTCGATCAAACGATAAAAATCTGGTACCGTTGGAAAGAATACGTGTAATATAACAACTTTGTAGTTCGACAAAATTCCGAACGAGGCCTTAATCTTGGAGAAAAAAGTGTTTGAAAATTGCTACGCGAGTGTTCGATGAAATGCATGGCTGGCTGGGCAAGTATTGGTGCATGTCATGCGGAAATTTTCCAACTTCAAGTTACCACTTACGGCGACTCGTATCTCCCAGCTCCGATGTCCGAAACGAAAAAGTTTCTAAACGGAACTTGTAGAGGACACGGCAAACTTCATCTTTCGTGTTCGGAATTTCTTCATGCGGCGATCGGATCAACGAGGAAACAGCTCTGAACATGCGTACGCCAACTGCTCGATGAAATGCGTCTTGACCATTGCAAAAAATTGCATGTGCTGTCTTGCATTTTAGCAACTTCGAGCTGTCACTTACGGTGTTCCGTATCTTCCAGCTCGGACGTCCGAAACGAAAAAGTTTCTAAACGGAACTTGTAGATAGAATTATGAACTCAAACTTTTGTGTTCGGAATTTCTTCGTGCGGCGACCGAATCATTGACGAAAACAGCCCTGAACAGCGCAAAAACACTCGAATTTAGCAAACATAATGAGTCCTTATTTTCTGAGCTTTATAACTTCCGATCCGAGTCCCGAATGAATTCGACTCCTTCAACAAAGTTTTACATTGCCGTGAGATGAACAACTTTCCAGTTGAGCATTTTCTGATTCGGAGCCACGAACTATGATAAAATCGACCCTGAAGCTGTCAGTAAAAGCATAGAAACAAACACTTCAAATTTTTTCTAAGTGTTGAAAATTGAAGAATGATGAATCGTAACTTCCGAGCTTCGTAATTTTTCATCCGTTTCCCGAATGGATTCGATTTCTTCAGCAAGGTTTTAGATTGCCGTAAAATGAACAACTTTGATGTTTAACTTGATTCGAATCGACGCCTCGAAACACGTGTAAATTGCCTCCGAAGTCGGCGTTTGAACACTTTAAAACACTTAAAATTTTACTAAGTGTAAAACTTCAAAAGTTATGAACTTCAAATTTATTTCGGCGCTGTATAACTCGAAATTCGGGCATTTCTGGAAAAATCTTCACAGTGACAAAGTCGGAGTACGAACTGCGCTCTTTCCAACGACTATCAATTCACAAATTTCTGACCACAGGCGGGTGAGATACGGATGTGACAACATGGCTCTGTGAACACAAAGTACCTTAAACTTAGAAAAAATTTCTAAGTCCAAAATTACTTAAAATGCAAGAAACCTCGTTTTCACCCGATTCTTCCGATTTTTCTCAGCAAATGATCGCATTTTCTCAAATGTCGACTTTTGACTGAATTTTGATCAAAAACTCCACTCAGTCAAACTTTGACTTTTGTTGACTTTCTGATACACGCGCTCAAATATCATTTTATCAGTTCGTTCTTGATTTTCTGATAAATCGCGTGATCGATAAGCCAAATACCAATGCTTCACAACTCACGGAAGGCCATAGAATCGATTCGGGTTCAAATATCAACCCCTGACACCTTGTAGCTTGAAATCGTAATCGGCATCCACGATGAGCGTCAGTACCAAAACTTGCAAGATAATAATCGAAGCTTACGGACACGCTTGCGTATTGAAATGACGCCGAATTGTGGAACCTCAAATATTCAACTTTTGAGAAACAAACCTCTTCTTGAATTATGCAGATTCATACGATTGGAAAATCTCGAACCCATGATCAATGCATGAATGATATGTATGTGATGCACCTATTACTTAAGTGTTAGCCAATTATTTATAAAAAATGGAGGGTAAATTTTGGGGTACAACAGCCCTATTCAATCATCCTCTAGCTTAGGGCGAGATTGGCGTGCGCCTTCGGCGACAAGGTATGGTGATTGAACCAAAACGATTTACACTCGAATCCCGCATCAAGAAATAGGTGTGGACATTCCAAAATTCTAAGGAACCTCACTTGGAGAAAGGAGCATGTTGTGCGGAGCTTAGCGGGCCTGACCAAAAGAAAGCAGAATAAATGTTGAACTCTATGAGGCGGTACAAGTGCTAACGACCCAGAAGAATGGCCTCTACCAATTCAATCCATGATGGGGGAGAACCGACATGCAAGCGGAAGCAAAGACTTGATACAGACTAGACTACCACATTCGCCGAGAATAACGGACGGGTTAGTGATGCAAAGGCTAGAAAGTGCCGGAGTAGGCTTCTTGACTCGAGCGCTACGAGAAGGGAGACAAAAGTGGGTATTTGTTCCGAAAGACCGAGAATAAATCTTTGAACTCTGTGAAGCGGTACAAGTGCTAACTGGCCTAAGAAGAATTGGCTTACCCAATTCAATCCATAATATCGGGGAGAGATGACACGTGGCGGAAGCAAGACTTGATACTGACTAGACTACCACATTACGCCGAGAATAGCACGGGTTAGTGATGCAAAGGCTAGAAAGTGCCGAGTAGGCTTCGATGACAAAAACAAGAGTATTCTTGTTCTCGAAAGACCCACAATGCGGGATAGGCGACATGCAAGTGGAAATAAAGACTAGATACACCAAGTAGACTAACCACATATATGACAACTCGGGCGGGTTTGTGATGCAAAGACTAAAGGTGCCGATTAGGCTTTCGATGACAAAAACAAGAGTATTCTTGTTCTCGAAAGACCCACAATGCCGAGGATAGCCGACATGCAAGTGGAAATAAAGACTAGATACACAAGTAGACTAACCACATTTCGCCGACAACTCGGGCGGGTTTGTGATGCAAAGACTAAAGGTGCGATTAGGCTTTATTCGAGCTGTACTACGAGGAGGAAAGACAAGTGTAGGGCTTGCTTTCGAAGCTGAAGACGTGTTGTACCAGGGTAGGGGCTGGCAGTTTCAACACTAATCAGAAGAAGATGGACATATTGCGCCGGAAGAAACCGGGACACAACGGATTCCAAAAGAAACTTGACATTGCTGGGGATGAAAATGCATTTATGGCCTGTAATCCTATGAGATGTATGACTCTTTTAGGAGATTATGTCAATGTAATGATGCATGCTTGCAAGACATATATAAAATGAATGAAATAAGAACTCAGCCGGGGATTAGAGCATCGAGGAATGCCCAAAAAAATCTCTCAAGACAACTGAATCTTGCTTGATGAGCACATTGAGGAAATGATGCCATGGGAAACTGTCGCTAGGCAGTGCCTTGGAGAAATAGAATATCGCTCCTAGAAAGATCTTCCACCGTTACCCATCTCGACTCTGGGGGGAGACAAAGATATGTCAATTGCGGGGATGTCGAGATGAGAACCTACGGGAGGATCATCATGAATAATATGCGATTCATTGGGGAATCAAGCGCCGATCAACAATCCGGATAACACCTCCATAGGGAATATCGGGATACAACACACTGCGACTTTGGAGAACATCCACTAGGGACTTTCAGAGACAAATATTGTCGACCGTCACAGGAATTGGTACCATGTTACGCAATAAGGATTTGTCGATAACAACATCTGCTAGGGAGATTCACCAAATATGGTATGCTGACGACAAACACTACATCTGATTCTTTGCAGAAGTTTCACTCGGGGTTTTCTCGTCCATGCTTACTGAAAACGAGATACTGAATCTCATTGGAGGATGGCGTGAGGGCACCAGACTGTGAGATACCTGATAATGGAAGAAAAATCCATAAGAGGGAGCATCGTCGGTCAGGGCGAACTCGTGGAAAAGGACACCCGTCGAGGATGAACTTGTAGGAAAAGAAGAAGAGGGCGTCGGACGACGAACTGCGTGAAAGAACAAGACAAATATGTGAAAGCGAACTAATAAGGAAAGAGAGCGTCGGTGTGAGCGAACTCGCAAGGAAAGAACATCTGCGAGAAGATGAACTTGCAAAGGAAGAAGAGCGTCTAGTTAAGGCGAACTTGCGGGGAAGGACATACGTGAAGATGAACTTGCAAAGGGAAGAGAGCGTCTAGTTAAGGCGAACTTGCGGGAAGGAACATCGCGAGAAGATGAACTTGGAAAGAGAGCGTCAGTGTGAGGCGAACTCGAGGAAAGAACATCTGCGAGAAGATGAACTTGCAAAGGGAAAGAGGACGTCGAGTGTAGACAAACTCGCGAGGAAAGAACATCTGCGAGAAGATGAACTTGCAAAGGGAAAGAGAACGTCTAGTTAAGACGAACTTGCAGGGAAGGACATCTGTGTGAAGATGAACTTGCAAAAGGAAAGAGAACGTCTAGTTAAGACGAACTTGAGGGGAAGGACATCTGTGTGAGGATGAACTTGCAAAAGGGAAGAGAATGTCTAGCGAAGACGAACTCAGACGAACTTTACCAAGATGATGACATCGAAGGAAGTGTCTGCAAGAACTATAATATCCCTCAGGCCAAAGGCGGGGTATAATTCTTCAAGAGTATCAAACATTTGGATTACCACACACCAAGTATGGATACCCAAAGGTCTGGAAAGGTAATGCAAACGGGTAAGATAACAAACGGTTTTGCACAAACGAAGAGCGTGCGACTCATTGCGAAAAATAAAAGACAACAAGTAAAAGCTTGAATCAAGAAGAACAAATCATCCTGACAAACTTCTAAAGACCCAATTTGGAGACCGTTTCTGTATAGCAGCGGACTCAATGGAGAGGACCCTATATTGAAGAGTATTCTTCAAGATATAGGAATTTCAATCAAATGAGTAATCAGACATCTGCAATCTGTCACCCATACGCCACTTTCGAACCCCGAGTGAAACATGAATAGTCAACATGCCCCTGTGTCTCTGAAAGGATTGGCCAACCTTGACAAAGTTGCCCCAGTTTTAATGAGCCCTGAAGGATATAATACCATTTTGAATGCCCCAGATTAAGATGATTCTTTGAAAGGCCTTTCAATCAAGGTATTCATCTGATGCTCATTATGCAAGCTTACTGGATGTTTGAGCACCTGTTCATATGCAAAGAATGTTTTATCCTAAAAATGATAATTCTAATGCAAATCCTATGCTTGTCTTGAAACAAAAAGCTTTTGAAAAGATGTCGAAACATCGCGTTTTTTGTGCGAAAGATAACAAAAGATTGTGTGATACCAACTCAAAGGTGTTAGCAAACCTCCTAGGAGTCGGGATACCGCGTTCTCATCACAGCTTAGCTTTCAAATTAACCCTGCTTCAGTTAGGACTTTTAAGGGTTGTAACGTGGCACAGTTCACGGTTTCGAAAAGAAAGATTTTAGGCTCAAAATATTTGGTGCCACCCCTTCATGATATTCTCCGAACCTATGTTCAGTTAACTTGATGCGAGCAATCATCTCTCACAAGAGGAAGTTGAAAGTTGAGAAACCATTGTTGTTTCTTGGTCGTGCCACTTTAACTTTGTTAAGGACGAGATTTCTTGGACACGATAGCCACTCACCCTTTCGCTTAGTGCTTGACCAACGACTTTGTTCTTTATTGAGGATGTTCTTGGATTATCCTCGCCTTTACGGCTTGCCAATTTGCTTTTTAACATTTGCCCTTTTATTTTGCCTAAGCGACTTATTTCCAAGTTCGACTTAGCGGGCTTTTTCTTTGTTTTTGCTTTTTTTTTTTTTTTGAACCAGTCGTTGATCTTCACACTGTTTTTGATTTGCTAGAGGTGATTGTGGCGATCTAGGTGCTTTGCAGATAAGGAGTTCCCGTTGGGGTATTGTCCTCCTTTGATGCACATTGCTGACAATTGAAACTTGACTGCTACAGTTTCTCAACCTTTGAAGGATAACCATTGTCATATCCTTTGAAATATACTCTTGATGAGTTTTGAAATCGATTAATGAACACTACCTACGGTTTTAAAATGCGGTTTTGAGAAGAAACTCCTACTTCAAGGCTCAAAGGGGTTGACGAGGGTCTAACTCCCTTATATCTCCTGTTTGAGGATTTGAAACAAGGCTGTACCATCGTCGGTGAGGGTTTTTATTTGAAAGCAATACTGTTGAAATTCTTGGTATATTTCGTCATCCTCCCTCTAGAGGTTTTGCTTTATTAACAAGAGTTGAATATCAAGGCGTTTAAAACAATTAAAAGTGTATACAAATGGATTAGTTCAAGACAAACATATTCAATGCATTATGATAATCATTGGAAGATGAAAATGTTACGCATAAACATGTACTAAACAAACAAGAAAGATTACAAATAAGAATGCAAATGAATCTTGAAATTGCCGTTGAGGAGACTTGACTTGTTGCTTTTGATGATGCATTTTGAAGTCTTGACATTTCTGAACTAGCGGAGGACCGAACATGACCATCGGTGTGGCCGATAGCTTTGCCTCAATCGGATCTTGTACCTTGCACTTGAATGCATGGCAATCTTCAATGTTGTGTCCAACGGTACGAATGGAATGCAAAGCGGAATTAGTATCATAGCTATTCGGACGCTTGAGGAGGAGATGGAAACATGGCCTTGAACTATCAATTTGAGCTCAAGCAATTGTGTCAACATCTCGACATAAGACATTGGGGCGGCGTCAAATCTTCTAAGAGCACGGTTTTAAACTTCTTTTGATTCTTTCGATGAAGGCTTGATGAGCGGTGGATGGGCGGTCGATTATCCCTCTTCGACGCACAAACTCGTTTTGAGGTATAGCAGCGAGCATAACGGTCATGTGTGGTGGAGCTAAATTGACTTGTATGCTCGACCACAGAAGTAAACGGATAATCCCTTTGTCAAAATCCTCAACCTCATTTTGAAGGTCACCGGTCCTCTGTCATGACAGGGTGCCCCAGAATGGAAATCACACCTAGCCATCACATCGTACTCGAATAGAATCCCTTTAGGCATGGCAAGAGTTTGGAGTTCAACCAACCGAAACCTGAGTAGGTGAGGAAACAGCGAGCATATGGCGGAATAGGATCGAATTGCTTTTCAGAGTGTGGCGACCATGGTTGAAGAGCTTTATCTTCTGGACCTCTCTGAACAACCGGAATTGGATGTAAACGAGGAGACCTCGGAATACAGGGTGATGGAGTAGATGCATGCCCAGCTTTAGGGCTCGAAGAATTCCCAGTATGAGGAGGAATAGTGACTCTGTTCTTTGTAGGAAAAGCTGGGTCATCTCCTTTCTCAACGGTTCCTAAAATTTCCATCACCAAGCCTAGTGAGTCTTCAACTGTTGGTTCTCTTCTCTCAAGTCTTGCATGTCCGGAGAAATCCCATCTGTTCTTTCATCTCATCCAGTTCCCGGTTGCTTCATCACTCGTTTCAAACGGAGAATGGCCGGAGGCAAAGTTCCAATTCAGTAGAAATACCGTTGAGTAAGAGAAATCCCAAGTTCAAATGCTTGTTATGCACAATGTATGTATATGCATGGTTAATGCATGATGCATGAAATGATTACTTCGAGGATATTCTTGCAATTTGTTATCAAACATCAAATAATAATAGGATAGTGACAACAATAATTATCAAGACGGACACAATCAGTTGAGAATCAGCGCTCAGTGCATAGATGAAATAGAGTCATACAAGAGTCCACGATCACGAGTATTAATACAAACACAATAGTGGCGAACCCCATCCAACAAGCACGGAAGTGATTAGTCGAATCAAATAACATTTGCAACTACTTATTTAGGGGCCACTTGCGCTTGGCGTATGGATCTCAGCTACTAGCTTAGCCACATGAATGTCTCGACCCTCAACATGGTGTATGCATATTCTCCATCTTTAGCATATTGCCACTTAGTCTTCAAATCTTCAACCTCTTTAGAAAGGTTAGTCATCTACTCATCGACTTTGGGCTTCAACTTCAAGTTCTTTCCTTCTCTCAGGGACTCTTTAGCATTGGATTCTTCCTTGCAGGTCTTCTTTAAAACCGGTTTCTTCACCATGCTTGGCTTTCAATTTCTCATTAGCTATCGCATATTCAACTTCTCTTGTACCTGTCAAACTCTTTGATCATCGATCAAAGAAGAGGAACTACCACCGGCTCTCTTGGTTTCTTGAGTAAGCCATAGGTTTTCAAAATTGGTCTTCTGCTCGATCTCAGCAGATAACCTCTTTTTATCTTGAAGAGCAAATGCTAGGTCCATGGCTCGAGCTTATAGCTGTTCCTTCAAAGTGAATTCTCCGATTGGAGCTGTTTGTAAACCTCAATACGCCGAAACCGGAGGAGAGAGATTACGGATGAAGAATAGAAGTAGCAAAATCGGTACACTTTCAACCAAGGAACGAGTTGAGAATACAAAGGTGCTTCCCTTTTGCGGAAGCGAATCTTGGAGACCCGATCTTTAGCCAATCATGTAAGAATCAGCGCATAATTTCCTTTTGGCCAAAGAAAACCGTGCCTTTTGTGAACCGGGCGCCATGCAGCGACAATGATTTAGCAAAAGCCGGTTCTCATCATTTGCAAAGAAGATAGTTTACGTAACTAACGAATTGGGTGCTTGACCAAAGAATATCCTAGTTGACGGGCGTGCCAATATAGGATTATAAGCGATGCAACCTTTAGTTCCCATCAATGGTACATTTGGAAACTCTCCTGATTATTAATGATCTCGGAACCGCCGACATGGTATTCCAAACTATATCATATGAAGTGAGTGCAATGATTCGGCTGACCACTTCATGGTTTTAGCATAATCAACAAATGTCCCTCTTTAGCAAATGTGTGTTGAACCAACGATAAAGTAAAGGCATACAACCCATAATACGCCCTTTTGACCATGGCGAGTGAATGGCATAATATGTATCGCCAAGATGGTAGGAACCGGATTGTCATTCATGAAAACAAATCGAAGAACATCCACAAACTTCTCAAAAGAGGGAAAATCACCATACCATAGATCATGACGGCTAAGATAGTATGAAGCTTTTCCAACTACCAACCTTGGCAAATTCATCACTTTGACTAAAAGGAAACCCAACTAAGTCCAAGTGTGATCTTCTGAACCCAATTGCCTTTACTTCACTAGCACGCAAACCAAGGGCTTTAGCAATGGCTTCAAAATCGAGTACCCATTCTTTTGACAAAAGGCAAAGCGTGGTGATCGATACCCAAAAGGAAAGAGTATCCTCAAGAGTAGGTGCTAATCGATAATCTTGAAAGGTAAAACACCGAGCTCACTATCATAAAACGGAGTAGATTGCATGGCATAGAACTCATAATCCTCCATTAATGGCAATATGTTCCCATGATCTTTTCTCGAACTCTCTTCAATCGATCCTTCACAAGAATACCTCCTCTCTTACTTCAGATGTCGAATACGTAAAGAGTATAAGAAGTCTTCCTTAGGGCCCGGTGTTGGCTTGATTGTTGGTATCCATCCCGATGTTGATAGTAAACCACAAGAAGTCACGAAATGATATGCATGCGGGTTAGATAAAATAACATGCTTTTTCGACATTTCTTTAAAAATAAACATGCTATGATGCAAATACATTATGCATTGATCATGGGTTTACTACTTCCATGAACCTTTGGTACTGCTGCGCTATTTCCGCCGATTGAAGAAAAACCAAAATCGGACAGAGTAACGCTAAAAATGCCACCGAATGATATCATAGTCACCAACAAAACATCGATCATCAATAGAAAATACCAAGTCACCAATGAACATAGTCTAACATAGTCACCATCTGCACTGTAATAATCATGATCCCGCCCCAACTCACTGGGTGATACTAGACTCACGGGATGTCCCTAATGATATGCAGTCGACGATCCTTATCGAGTACTTCGACTACACCTGGTGTAGCGAGAACACGTCAATCGAATCTCGCTCGACCGACTCCATGCCTCCTCACACGCACCACGGGATGCGGATTCGACATGGACATCCATCTAACCTATATGTCATCGGGGTAGTTGGCTTTTACCTCTAACTCCCACCCAAATCGAAATGATCACGAGAATAGCCCAACCAAGATATGAAAGCAATAATATGCCATAGGATGCAATGCAAGCATAGAAGGATGATACGATAAAGGTGTAAATAGATAATCAAATAAATAAACACCCAATAGACATGAAAATAAAAGCTAGGATCGACTCGATCGGACCAACAGACAGTCTCCGATCCCGGTGAAGTCGCCATGAAACAACCTACCGAACATCATCCGAATGATCAATGAAGTCGCCATCGAACGCTTTTTATCTCGCAAAAGGAGAAAGGCAAACGATCGCGAAACCTAAAAGGATAAGGCACGGTCTTGCGACCGAGATAGGTGGGAATCTATTACGCCGGGGGAAGGTATTAGCACCCTACACGCCCGTAGTACTCGGTATCCACTTCTACTTTCTATCTAATGGTGTGTTTAAATCTATTTATGCTTAAATGCTAAATATGCATGCAAAAGAAAAGAGAAAATAAGAAACCACGGGAAAAGAAGGAAATATTTACAAAGTTCGCTCGACGAGCCCGGACAAGATGCCACGATTCCCGTGTGCAATGGAAAGTCAGCGCCGTGTTCGCTCACTTGTTTTGTGTTTTGTGTTTTTACTTATAAAAAGGTTTTAAACACAAAAGAAAGAGAGCGCAAAGGCGAAAAAGAGTTAGTGTTGGTTGGTTGTTTTACCTTGAGAAAGGAGTTTAAACCATTATTAAGTGTTTTGTTTTGAAAGGAAAAGCAAGTTTTAGTTTTAATTACATGTAAAGATGCAAAAAGAACTAGCAAAACAAAAGGAAACTAACTAGTACTAGCCCTAATGTTGTCATGCAAAGATGGACTTATGGTGAGATGTAAGGAATCTCTACTATGTCAACATGCAAAGGATGTAGATCCTAATGTCTAGGCTCGAGAATCTATCCTAACCGAAAGCATTCTACGGAAAGCTATCCTATATCCGCCTTGGTCAGGAACCAATGGATGCAAGGATGAAGCAAGCAAGTGCTTTGGCAAAAGCACCAAACAATGCAATGCAAACAAACAAATGACACACAAGCGCAGGAAAAGGAGGAAGTCCCATAGCCTCAAGAACGAGCATACCGTGAGTCAACCAGAGCCGACACATCCATTCCTCGTCTGAGCAAATGATGCGAGTTCAGGAAATGCGAACCCCGTGAAAGCGTGGAGAGTCGAATAGGGAACTCTTGCCACTTTTATGATAAAGAAGCAACACGATTTGGAAATGACACGACTAGAACTCGGCGGGGTTCGCTATCGACCCCGCCGTGCCCATATATCAATGACTATGACATGAAATATAAAAGCGGACTTTGCTTAGTGGTACCACGCCTGCCCTAACCACTCTCGACCTATGCAAGCACAAAATGTAAACACTTCGAAGCTACCTCCTATGCGGATGGAGGATTTAAAACAAACCGAACACAATTAGCACACGTTCTTAAACGGGTCTTTAAATAAACCAGAGGTTCCCGAACATGCTCAACCACGAAGTCCCTTCATGCATCTCTATTCCTACTCTCATGGCAAAAAAAGTAAAAGCCCTACTTCTCATGATATCTAGGAAAAGTCAGAAGAGAATGCACAAACAGGGTAGCAAGTACCGAACGGATATAGAATCCGGCACGCAAGCTACGAAATAATCCGAATACTTCAAGCATCGCACCATGCAACAAAAGTAAACCTGAGAATTGCTCAAAGCATCAATACAAGTTTAACACGTGTCGACACGCATCCGGCGACAATGCCACAAGAACGGATAATACAAGCAAAACAAGATAGGAATAGCAGGCCACTGGGTGTACAAACTCAACAAAAACCCAAGAGAAATTAGATGGATATGCATGGAATGCAAATCGAGCGATAAAACCAATAATCATATCAAGGTAATGAATGAACATGCGAGGAATGTCAATCGATAAAACCAATGTTCAAATACAAAGTCCTTGATGAATGAACATCGAGGAATGCAAATCGAATCGATAAAACCAATAATCATATCAAGGTGATGAATGAACGCAAGGAATGCAAATCAGTGATAATTCCAATATTCAAATACATGTGAAAATGCATGAACATGTGAGGAATGCAAATCGGATCGATAATTCCAATATTCAAATACATGTGAAAATGCATGAACATGTGAGGAATGCAAATCGAAATGATAATTTCAATATTCAAATACATGTGAAAATGCATGAACATGTGAGGAATGCAAATCGAATCGATAAAACCAATGTTCAAATACATGTGAAAATGCATGAACATGTGAGGAATGCAAATCGGATCGATAATTCCAATATTCAAATACATGTGAAAATGCATGAACATGTGAGGAATGCAAATCGAAATGATAATTCCAATATTCAAATACATGTGAAAATGCATGAACATGTGAGGAATGCAAATCGAAATGATAATTCCAATATTCAAATACATGTGAAAATGCATGAACATGTGAGGAATGCAAATCGGATCGATAATTCCAATATTCAAATACATGTGAAAATGCATGAACATGTGAGGAATGCAAATCGAAATGATAATTCCAATATTCATGTAAATGTATTATTTAGAAATGAATTAGAATTAATAAAAGATGTTAATAAAAAATATTAAAAATGTCAATAATATTCTAATATCCTAAAATGTCAGCATATGTTTTCTATGTATTTTTATGTGTCGAAATAATCGAAATCGAGCTAAATCGAATTGCACTAAAGTTGTAACACATGAGAGCAGGGGGGTGCAAAGCAGATTCTGTAAAATGAACTAAACTGTGTTGTACTTGCGCTGGGCCCAGAATAAGGGGTATGGGATAGAATTTCTTAAGTCCAGTCTGTTTTGTACTAAGCCCAATCGCGTTTTTTTGTTAAGTCCAGTTTCCTTTCTAAGTCCAAATGTTTTGTTATTTTCTTATATAATCAGATTTTTATATAAATGCTGTCACGTTTTATGTGTGTAACCTGATATCAACTGGTCAAATTAACTTAAAGCTATTTTCAGATTTTTTTTTATAACAAAATAGCATGCCACGTGTCGTGATCTGGGCTGGTATGGAGAAACACATGATCCAATGGTGTTGCGACACACATAGGGCAAACGGCAAACAGAAAACGCATGGCAGGAGGAGACTCGCCGGAAACTCCACTTCCGATCGTCTTCCTCAGGCACACTTCGCCGGCAACGAGAGTCATAACGACCACAAAAAAACGAGGTTCTTATTCGAAATTTTGCAGAGAATACGGATCTAGTATCAATTTTCACATATCGCGCGCACAGCCTCACCACAACTCGGTCGAAGTTACGACATAACGTAAGCAAACGATGTAAATCTGGATAAACACCTATATTTTCCATTAATCTAATGCACACCACATGTATGCTAATGAAACGTTCACTGCGAATGTAAATGAATGGAGGAACCTTACCAAACGGAGATCGTCCGTTGCGCCTTGATCTTGATTCGAAATCCCGGAAAACTCTGTGATAATAATGGAAGATATCTCCTGGACCTCTCCGATCTCGTTCGCCTCCCCAGAACGCTTGTCGTGGCCTGTGACAAAGAACTTCTGAAATAATGCTGAACTGAAGAAGAAATCGCAAGGTGAGGATTTTGAGAAATCGTTGAAGAAGAGATTGACAGAATTTTCTGTCACCCGAAATCAGAGAGGTGAACGATTCAGTGAACTCCACATTGCCGCTGACATATATTACACGCTTCAAACGATTCGAACCTTGATCAAGATATTGATCGATTGCCTTACACTACTGCGATCACAATGCTAAAGCAAACTTAAAGAATTACAAAAGAATCGGGCATTCTTGATGGAGAGAAATTCTGTTGTGTACGTGATGGCCAAAAAATGGAGAGTGTCAGAGTCGGTTATGGAGGAAGAGTAGTGGAGGAGAAAACAGAATGGGAGTAGTGATGACGAATTCTTTTGTTTTGTTATTTGTTGGTTACGGTGGCGAGAAGAAGGCGATGAGTATGGGAAGAATGAGCATTCTGTTACAGGTTGTTAGCATGAAGGTAGCTGTCGAAAGAATGAAGGAAGGTGAGGGATGAGAGGAAGGTTGAAGGCGCGAGAGAGAAAATGTGATGATGATAATGGTTATGGCAGTGAAGCAGTGGCCAATGAAGAGGAGAAAGAGAATAGAAAAATGTTTAGTGTTTGCGTGAGAGAACGAGCAGCGGTTCCCAGAAAAGAGAATGGGTTTTTTTTGTTATATTCATGAATGGATTATGCAGAGAGGAAGAGAGTTTGTGGTGTTCTGTTAGCCTTCTATTATGGAGTTTGTTAGAAACAGAAAAATGGAGAAAGTGGTGTTTGAATTTTGTTGTAACAAAATACTGTGAAAAAAAAATCAGAAGAAAATAATGGTGATGATGTTATATATTTTTTGCTTTAATGGTGAAGGTTGTTGTAAAAAAGTTGTTAGAGAATGGTGGTGATTTTGTATGGAAGAAAAGAAAGCCTTCAAGCAGAACGTACCAGTGAGATCCGTCCATGCTCTCTTGGTTTCTGGTTTAAATCTAATATTCTCGTGGCTCACTTCATGGAATTATAACTCGGAATGCATGCATTTTCGATACCAAATCGAAACATAAAGTTGTAGAGTATACTTCCGTGAACAATTTCCGTGTTCAGGTTTTCGAATCGAGACCTGTAGCATGCTTAAAATTGATCCGAAGATTAGAAATCATAGTTGACTAGCGGCGATAAGCGGCAACAGTTTACGAGTGTTTTCTCCATGACTTTGAGGTCTTAAAACTCCTTCAATATTCGGCCAAATGGCGCAAATTCAGGTCGTTGGAAAGAAGGCATGTAGTGATAACTTTGATGTTGAGTGCCCGACGAAAAAAATGATCACAAGCCGCGTATGTTAAGCAGTCATGCAAACTGACTGCATGTTTGAAAAATTTCTCTAAGTGTCAAGTTTAACCCATGTACACCACTTTAAAGATCCGTAATTCTCTCGATACTCGATCAAACGATAAAATCTGGTACCGTTGGAAAGAATACGTGTAATATAACAACTGTAGTTCGACAAAATTCCGAACAGGCCTAATCTTGGAAAAAAGTGTTTGAAAATTGCTACGCAGTGTTCGATGAAATGCATGGCTGGCTGGGCAAGTATTGGTGCATGTCATGCGGAATTTTCCAACCAAGTTACCACTGGCTGTATCTCAGCTCCGATGTCGAAACGAAAAGTTTCTAAACGGAACTTGTAGAGGACACGGCAAACTTCATCTTTCGTGTTCAATTTCTTCATGCGGCGATCGGATCAACGAGGAAACAGCTCTGAACATGCGTACGCCAACTGCTCGATGAAATGCGTCTTGACCATTGCAAAATATGTGCATTTAGCAACCGAGCTGTCACTTACGGTGTTCCGTATCTTCCAGCTCGGACGAAACGAAAAAGTTTCTAAACGGAACTTGTAGATAGAATTATGAACTCAAACTTTTGTTCGAATTTCTTGTCGCGGCGACGAATCATTGCGAAACAGCCCTGAACACGCGCACAAAAAACACGAATTTAACAAACATAATGAGTCCTTATTTTCTGAGCTTTATAACTTCCGATCGAGTCCGAATGAATTCGACTCCTTCAACAAAGTTTCATTGCCGTGAGATGAACAACTTTCCAGTTGAGCATTTTCTGATTCGGACCACGAACTATGATAAAATCGACCCTGAAGCTGTCAGTAAAAGCATGAAACATTCAAATTTTTAAAGTGTTGAAAATTGAAGAATGATGAATCGTAACTTCAGCTTGTAATTTTCATCCGTTTCCGAATGGATTCGATTTCTTCAGCAAGGTTTTAGATTGCCATAAAATGAACAACTTTGATAACTTGATTCGAATCGGCGCCTCGAAACACGTGTAAATTGCCTCCGAAGTCGGCGTTTGAACACTTTAAAAACACTTAAATTTTACTAAGTGTAAAACTTCAAAAGTTATGAACTTCAAATTTCAGTATTGTATAACTCGGTCGGGCATTTGGAAAAATCTTCCACGATGACAAAGTCGGGTCTGACTGCGCTCTTTCAACGACTATCAATTCACAAATTCGACCAGGCGGGTGAGATACGGATGTGACAACATGGCTCTGTGAACACAAAGTACCTTAAACTTAGAAAAATTTCTAAGTCCAAATTACTTAAAATGCAAGAAACCTCGTTTTCACCGATTCTTCCGATTTTTCAACAAATGATCGCATTTTCTCAATGTCGACTTTTGGTGAATTTTGATCAAAAACTCCACTCGGTCAAACTTTGACTTTTGTTGACTTTCGATACGCAGCTCAAATATCATTTTATCACATTAGTTCTTGATTTTCGATAAATCGCGTGGATCGATAAGCCAAATACCAATGCTACAACTCACGAGGCCATAGAATCGGTTCGGGTTCAAATATCAAGCCAACTGCTGTAGCTTAATCGTAATCGGCGTCCACGATGAGCGATCAGTACCAAACTTGCAATAATAATCGAAGCTTCGGACACTTGCGTATTGAAATGGCGCCAATTAGCGGAACCTCAAATATTCAACTTTTGAGAAACAAACCTCTTCTTGAGTATCTGATTCATACGATTGGAAAATCTCGAACCCATGATCAATGCATGAATGATATGTATGATGCACTATTACTTAAGTGTTAGCCAATTATTTATAAAAATGGAAGGGTAAATTTTGGGGTACAACATATGAAACATAGGAGTTGCTATTATGTCATGGATAATGGCCGTCGAGAAAGCGAGAATGCATTCTTTCAGAGCAATGAAGAATCATTTGAAGCCATTGTTCATTCGAAGAAGGTTAATGCCCATGGTGTGAATAAGGTCCAGGTAGATGGAGGCGTGATTAATCTAATGCCTCATTTATGTTAAAAAGGCGGGATACAAGAAAGTGATGTCAAACATGGTTTATCAAATTATGAAGGAAAGTTGGTCAAACATTGGGAGTGGTGCAAGTGGAGTTAAGCGTTGGTTAGAGCCCAGGCCCATATGTAATGGAAGCCAAGCCAACTAACCTCTTTGTTAGGAAGAGAATGGATTCATGGCGTAGGGCGGTTCATACGTGTGCACAAGGTTAGTGCTATGGAGAGAAGATGGGATAGTGGAGAACATCGGGGAGGTCGAGTTACTTCATGACTACGGTCAACCTAGTCAACAAAGAAACTATGACAAGTATCTGCACGAATAGCCTTGTGCTCCAAATGAGGAGATGATGAAACGGAGATGCACAATATTATATTTTCTCCATGATGGCATGTATTGGGATAGAAAAATAATTAAAGGAGGCGAAGGACTCGAAGGTACTTGAGAAAGGCGGCAGTGGGAGTTCGACAACGATGCTCATGGTGAGTCCTCCTTCTTGAAAAGTTTCGGCTACATGGTGAGAACAAATGGATAGCGACGAGGAGGAGGTGAAATAGGCAGTATAGTTGAAGAAAATAACATGAAGGGGTTGGTTGAAAGACTCTGCGAAAGAAACAAAGGCTAGATGCCATATAATCTGAGAACCACAGGCTTGAGAAGGACCCTACAAACATAGGTGCTAAGATGTTGTACGGGATCAACTCGAAGAGATAAATGGGGATGACAACACAAAGAATAACTTATATAAGTGCGGTGGGGTCCAGTCTCAAGCAAGAGGTGATCGAAATCAAGCAAAATAAGATTATTTCGCGTGGGACTACGGAAATGCACAGTTTGAAGAGAGAGCTAGTAGAGCACGAGACTTCCAATTAAGGAGGGCAAAAGCCCATCAAGCAAACTCTAGGAGGTTCGCTCGTGATTACTCCGCAATTAAAGGCGAGGTCGAAAGGTTGCTGCGTTGCAAGTTCATCGAACCACAAGGTATGTCGAATGGTTAGCTAATATAGTGCATTATTAAGAAAAATGGTTCCACGAGAATATGCATAGACTTTAGGGTTAAATACGGCAACCCCAGACCAATACTACATCTGTATGGCGAGAAATGTTAATAGACTCTGCTACGGGGTTCGAATATAAGCATGCTAGATGGATATTACGATAGATTTTCATTCTTGAAGAGGGCGTTAAGAGCATTTCGTTGTCCGGGCCTTAGGCACCTATGAGTGGGTAGTGATGCCTTTTGGCTTGAAAAATCTTTGGGCCACTTACCAATGGGCAATGGATTCCATTTTCACGATTTTATTGAGACTTTTATGCGGTGTATATTGATGACATAGTCATCAAGTCCATCTCTTCGAAACTCATCTGCACCATCTGAGCCAATCATTCGAAAGAATGAGAAAACATAACGAAAATGAATCCTTAAATGTGCATTTTGTGCGGCGGAGATTTCACAGGCTTTGTAGTTCATAAAAGGAATCGAAATCAACAAAATAAGACAAAAGCCATCATGGAGACTAAAACCCATCAAAGAGAGTTGCGGTCTGCTTGGGGAAGATAAATTTTCTTAGAAGATTCATCTAGAATCTAAGTGGAAAGACTCAAGCATTCTCTCCACTACTTGGCAAAACAAGGCCAAGCCTGAGGTGAGTCAAGTACATCGGAGGCCTTGACGAAATTAAAGATACCTCTCTCACCTCCTATCTTGTCTCCACCTTCATGGGAAAGCCCATGAGGCTGCATATCACTTACAATTTACTATAGGTAGTATGTTAGCACAAGAAGATAGTAATGGCCGAAAAGAGCTATATACTATTTAAGTAGGGTGCTAAATGATCGAAAAACTAGATATAGTAACATAGAAAAGTTATGCCTATGTTTATACTTCTCTTGTATGAAACTTAAATATTATATAAACTTTATTGATGTTTATGTCTCCTCTCATTTGATGTTATCAAACACATCTTTGTCAAAACCAATTATGCATAGTAGAGTGGGTAAATGGGCTTTAGCCTAACGAATATTCTTTAACCTTCATGCCTTTGAGGCTGTGAAAGGCCAAGTAATTCTTGATTTCATTGTGGATCACTCCAGGTCGAAAAGACCATTATGGGTTATGTTGGGGCGCAACCAAATTATACTTTGATGGTTCGACTCACAAAGAGGGTAGTGGTGTTGGAGTTCTCATAATTTCTCTGAAGGAATTCCAACAAAATTCAAGTATAAATTGGATGGCCCTCGTTGCTCAAACAATGAAATTTGAATCTGAAGCGCTTATTGTTGGACTTGAAGCTTTGTTGGGCGGGGCAGCTGAAGTCGAAATTAAAGGTGACTCGAGTTAGTGGTCAAACAAATAACAAAAATATAAATGCATAAAGGAAAATTTGATGACATACTTACGTCATAGCTATGATTGATCAAAAATTCGAATACATGAATATCAACATATACCAAGAATAGAGAATCAAGAAGCAAATGACCTATACAGTTGGCTTGAGGTTATAAAGTCTCTACAAAAACTTTAAAGAGTTGATCGAAATAAGAGGAAGGGTTATGGCTACGAGACTAACACCATGATTTAGAAAATATCAAGTTGGGTTGTAGTGGTAAGATAGATTCGAAGTGTTAGCCATAAACACCGTATCAGATAGAGAAGCCCAATTGTAAGCTATCTAAAGGATCCAACCTTAAGCGTAGATAGAAAAGCGAAATATAGAGCATTATCATATGTCCTTATGGGAAATGAATTGTTCAAAAGACCCGAAGGTGTATTGCTCAAATGCCTAGGAGAAAGTGGGCGTATCTAGCATTATTAGAAGTTCATAATGGGGCATGTGGGGCACATCAAGCGAGCCACAAGATGAAGTGGTTGCTATTCGATATGGTATGTCTTGGCCTAGCATGCTCAAAGATTGCATAGACTTAGCTAAAGGATGTGAAGAATGTCGGGAAACATGCGAGGATTCAACATGCTCCTCAGGTGATTGCATTCGATCATTAAACAATGGCCCTTTAGAGGATGGGCGTTAGATTTAATAGAATCAATCACTATCGTCTAAATTCAGTACATCTTGGTAGGAATAGATTATTTTACTAAGTGGATCGAGCGATACCACTAGTGGCTGAGATCAAGCTATTATTATTAATTCATCGAAACAAATAATCTATAGTTGGATTGCGGAAAGCATAACTTCAGACCAAGTGCATGTTCTTGATAGAAAGATGCAAGAGTTCGCTCGGAGATGGGATTTAGACTATTGACATCAACACCATATTATGCTCAAGCAAATGGTGGTCGAAGCGACCAACAAAGTAATAATTGGTTTGATCAAAAACACATTGGTAAAAGCCAAAGATTGGCATAAAACTTTAGACCAAGTACTATGGGCTGTAGAACATCTCCTAAGAAGCTACCAATACTACACCTTTCCAACTAACATTTGGCCATGATGCAGTCTTGCATGAAATTCATCTGATCGGTTCGAATCCAAAGACAACATGAACTTCCCTCGTCATTATATTGGGAAATGATGGTGAATGAGTTAGTTGAGTTAGGCAATCGACTATACATTGGAAAAATCCTAATGAGGCAAAAGGAAAGAGTGGCAGGGCATATAACAAAAGTAAAGGTAAGACATTCAACGTTAATGACTTAGTATGGAAAGTCATATTGCCCATGGACAAAAGAATAAAGCATTGGGTAAATGGTCACCTCGTTGGGAAGGCCCCAAGATAGCAAAAAGCGTTTTCGAGCAATGCGTATGAAATAGAAGCTGGCGAGATGAAACAGATCCTAAAGTTAAATGGGAAGTATTTAAAGTATAAACCATGCTGCGGAGATTCGAATACTAGCGATATAGTCATAATATTATAATAAAGTGCCAAAATGGTAACATAATTGCCAAAATGGCATTGTTCAAGCATTGAACAAAACATTTAATCAAAATATAAGAGTTACAAAATAATCAAGATTGAAATGGGATTGTTCCTCGGTGGGTCGAAGATATTCTTGAAAGACTCAAGTCTTTGTTGGGTAAAGCGCTTGGCACCTTCGAGGATGGCAACTTCACCTTTGAGTTGCTCGGCCACCTCTTTCAACAAGGCCCTTGTTAAGTTCTTGAATCGATTCTCAAAGGTGTTGGACTCGTAGGCAAATTTTTCTGCTTGGGCCTCTTTGATCTTAGCACGAAGTTCTTGAATCTGTTTCTCCCGGAGGAGGATGGATTGAGATCGAAGCTCATAGTCGACTCTAGCTTGCTTAATATGCGTGGCTTGCTCTTGACTTCTTTGAAAGCTTGAAGCATGTTCATAAGCGGCATCCATTGAAGCTCTTTTCTCTTGGATTTTATTTGCAGATTCATCACGGAGGCATCAGTCACATTATCCAACAAAGGCGAGAAGTTCGAGCAGGATGGTACTAACTTCCGGAGAAGCGGTAGTGAGGTCGACTTGGTTGATAAATCCCTTCATGATGAAGCAGGCGGTACTATCTTGTTTAAGCACTTGAATAGATCCACATCAAGGATTGTTTTCTAATTCTATGAAGAAGTACAACCTCATCGGAGGCTTTGCATTAGAGGTCGAACCGGCAGGTTGTAGAGTGGAGTATCCCTTTGAGCCAACTTAGCCTTCATGTACCCAATAGGGTCATTTCTTTTAAATTGGCTAATTCTTCTTCATTTGTTTGAAATTTGAGAAGACCGAGGAAGTTCCATCGTAATGGGTAACATCCATTTGAAGTCCATTTGCTCATTAGTCACGAAGGCCATCAGTCATCTTGGCGTTTCCATCATCTTGTTCATCATCGGACAAGTCCACCACCTCGATGTCATCATTACATCACCAGCGCATCGAGACCACATCCTTTCGCTCGAGCCTTCTTGGCGTCTTCCCTTCTTCATCCTCGGACCTTCCCGCTAGAATCTTCACTCTCTTGAGAAGCGGTGATTCTTTCCTCTTGACTTAGTGTTTGTTCACGCTCTTGAGGGGTTCTGGAGGGATTTTGGTGAAGAGCCTCTGGAGGCACTACATGCGTCTTGGGCATTGTTGCATTGGTCTCCTTGAGGAGGAGGCAGTGCCTTGATCATCGGGCGTGGAAGCTCGGTTGGGAGTGCCATGTTAGAAGAGCCCTTTTGCCTTTGGATTATTGAATCCCATGAGGAGAAGAATGAATCGGGCCGGATGCTTCGGAGGAGGGTCAGTGTGGTTGGGATGCAGGTCGACTCATCCTACATAGATAAAGAAGATTAAGCTGATAACTAAAGGTCGAATAATCATTTAAAATTCGAAGTAAACTCACCTTGGGTTATCAGTAGATATATTCTTGTCTATATGTTCCAACATTACGTTGGAGGTCGAAGGTGGAATTTTGGATTGGTGTGAGGGAACATCTCTTGAGTTAAGTCCGAGGCGTCGGTATCCTTTACGTTTTCTTACATTTCTTCTTCAAAGCCGTTGGAGAACTTTCTCGACTTTAAAGTCCTCCCAATGGTGCTAGTTTTTCTCTTTTTGGAGTGGTTGGAGGAAGTTTACTAAATGCGAAATGGTACAAAAGCATAATTTAGGCTTAAGTTGGAAAAATCAGACCTATTTGAAATACCGAGATAAAAGTGTTTACCTTGAATGGGCAGGTTATTGTGGGTGGTGTGATTTGAGTGGTTGTTGGAGTGGGTGCGGTGTTCGTTGTTGTAGTTGAGGATTGATTGTTGGAGTCACTTGGTACACCATCATTTGTCTCGTGGGAATTGAGAAGCTGTTTCCTTCCTTGGTCTTGATCGGTAGTCTTGATCACGAGGGCTGAAATCGAAGCAATTAAAGCGAAAGTTAAAACAAAGAAAGTAATAAATATTTGGGATTGATCATTACTTTTCGCCCTCATTGAAAGAATCGACATGGCGGAAGGTCATAGCGAAGATGTCTGGGAAATTATGAAGCGATGTCGAGCCCATGTCACGTCTCGGATGGCTTTGGTTTCTTGTGGGATTTATATTTGAGCATTTATTTGCATTAACCACCAGGATATGGAGGAAACCAAGCGAGCCAATTACGAAGTAGGTAGTTTTGGAAATCTAGGTGGATGCATTTCGGGTGCCAACCTATACCTATCTTGGTGACAACCACGAAGGAAGTTGGAACTTAGAAATTTTTCTTTAAATTTTCCCTCAAGGTTTGAGCCGCTCGATATCTGATGGTTTCGGTGATGGGATCATAAGTAGTTTGAGTAAGTCGAAAGCTTTAATCTCTTGGCGTGGGTCAACATACCTTTCTTTTTATGTACGCACATCGAGATCGGTTTAGCTTGAATGGTAAGAGTGTCAAACATATAAGATTGATAGAATTTAATCCACCAATCTAGAAAACTCTTTGAAGATAAGGAGGCTGGTTCGAAGGGATTAATTTGAATTAGGCGAACTCTTGATATTGTTCTTGTTGAAGCTTGGCATCTCGGATTTAAAAGTTCGACCGGAGGTAATGGCGCTTTGAGTTTGGAACAAGGGTTCGGTATTAATTGACACAGACCAAATTGTCTCGAAGCGAAGTTAGGTTGATAGGCAAATAAGAGGATGCGGTTCTTGGTGGGAGTAATTCTTGAGGAGATTAGTCTTGGTAATAAAGGCCTTCCGATATCTTGGATTTCCTTGCATTTAGCACCTCAGAAAGAGACATAGTGAACCATGATGGTCCATGGGTCCTCGAAGCAAAAGGCGCCATAGTTTTGTTAAATTCATGTTGTTTGGAGAAGCATAATGTACTTTGAAAATGAAACACAAATCGGCCTTGTCATCACTAGGAGTCAGTCTCTCGACCTCGTGCCCTCGATGTTTGATCAACTATCTACGGATCTTGCTCATTAATAGTATCTGCGGTGGAGGCGAAGACTCGAACATAGCATTTAGCCATAAGCGGAGCAACGGAAGGGACCAGTAACAAGATGTTCTTGGAAGTATGAGATTTCAAGCTCGAAACAAGCGATCTTAGGATCTCGTAAGGTCGACTAGAGGAGTTCACTTAAGTTAATCCTCCTTTCTCATGCAAATCTCTTGCTAGAGGAATGAACCTACTAGCTACAGTGACTGACTGCTGAGAAAACGTATCTTGATAGCCAAAGAGTAAGGAAGGCAATGTGTTCAACATGGAGACACTCTCACATACGTATGGTAATGACTAATGAATTTGGAGGCTGGCTAGTTTGATATCGAAATCAATAATGCTTGAATGTTCCTCGACGCAGGAGACATATGTTTCCCCTTTGGTGTTAGTCCAGGTGATGGCGATTATGTCAAAATGTGGGTGTAATCATCCCTCGGGAGGTGGAAGGTATTATAAGTGCTATCCCAATCTGGGGATCACGAATAACGAGGATGACTGTATGTGAAGCTGGTTTGGATAATTTCAGAAGATTATAGATACCTAATTCCTCCCACTGATGTGACTTCTTAACTTCCACTTTGGCGAACCAGTTTTGATATGCTACATCGGTTGGACGAGGATCGAAATGGTTTAAAGTTGTTTTAACATAGTCGAATAAAAGGATCTTTTGGGATAGTCATAGGAGTTTCTACTTCCTTTGGAGCAGCAGGATCATTGACATTATCAGTTCCTACCCTAGGGGTTTCCATTGTATTGAATAAAGGTTTGAAATCATAACAAGCGAAATATGGTTCGTGTATAAGAATCTCAAAAACCGTAAGAGGACCCATTAGGGCAAATCTCTTTCCAGAAGCGTTAGTAGGGATTAATACCTGAGAGGAGTATAAGAGCTCTTGCTCTTTGGAGATTCCCTGGGGTATAAGTACAGATTGACCTTGGTGAGTGCCAACCTTGCTTTCCAAAATTGTTCCGTTATTATTCTTCTTCTTGAAATCTTTTTACAGGATGTTGAGAAGACATTGTTGGGGTTTTGATTAAAGAGATTAGGGTTCTTTACGAGAAAGAGAGGAAAAGATTGAGTGTGGAAAAAGTGAAAAGACTAAAGTTTGTTTGGTTTTATAGTGAGGAAGTGGAAACACTCATCAACTAATGCCAAGTTACGTGGGAGACGTGGGTTGGATACACGGTGAGGTGGCGTGAAGTCAGTATTGGTAATAAGCATGATTAAAGGTGATCATTGCTCTTAATAAATGCACCATACAAGTAGTTCTTGTGTGAAAGTGGTTGGAAACCCAGGGGTCATCGTGATTGACATGATGGAAATCTTGTGCAGGGTCATAATTGCTCAGGGTCACATCAAAATCTTGTGGATATATTTAAAATAAGTATTTCTTAAAAGGGATTCGAAATACATATTTTAAAGGGGCATTGTTAGTGAAGATTTTGATATCTTGTGATGAAGAAGGATCATGGAGCTCGAGATGAGATGGTGTTAAAGTATTCGGTGAACTTAGTGAATGTCATAATTTGGAAAGAAAGAATTAGTCCTTGAATGGATGTCTTGAGTTTAGTGTCGAGCAAATAATGGTGATATGTGTAAAACAAGCTTCGATCGGGCAATAGAATTGTATCGGAGGAAATGGGTTCGAAATCGAGTGAGTGATACATTTGAAATTCAAAGCGGCGGGATAAAGGGAGTTGAAGCAGCTGAAGAAATGTTCGAGCGTGGAAGCAAGAGAAGCATGGTGTGCTGCATGTTCTAAGCGTGGCAAGATCTTATGGGTCGGACCGTTATGGTCGAATTAGTATAAATAGGAGTCTTAATGTTAGGATTTCGTGTGTCATATCTATTATACTAAAATTCAGTCACATTCAAAATACCACATGGCTAGGAAGCAGAATGCCGAATGATGTACGTATGATTGCACCAAAGCTTTATTATTCAACAATGTATCTTTATCCTTCGATCTAACTTTATTTTGCATCAATGTCTTTTAAGTTTCTTTACTTTCAAAGTCATTTCATTTAAATGTTTTTTACCATCATTGAAGTTCTTTATTTTTCCAAAAACTTTTACATTAAAACATTATTTCCCGAGCTTTTATACATTTGTTTACATTCTGTCTTTTTCGTTTGTGTTACTTTGAAAATCTTTTACACTTTAAGAGTTTATTTGAATATTCTTTGCATTTATATACTTTCTTCCTTTTAATTTGAATGTTCTTGTTTGTTCGAACCAAATATACATTATTTACTTGATCATATCACTAAGTAATCGAAGCGTACTTGAACCTATACAAAATATCCAAAAACAAGTCTCAAATATGGATCTTTATCTTAAGTTCATACCAACGGCCGATACCGGATCATCTATCGATCCACTGCAAGTTACGGAGAGTTGAATAACATATGGTTATAACGCTTATTCAATAGTTTGGAAGACTAGCGGTTGTTTCACGGAAATCACTTGAACAACATCTTGTTTGTTTTCAAACACTCCTATGACAACGTGCGGCTTAAAACAATTGATTTTGGTTTTAAAACACCAAGTGTCAAGTGTCCAGGTGGTTAAAGCAAATTTGTTGAAAGATCTCAAGGGTACCCAGTTCGAACCATGCCAGGACCGGTTTTCCTTTCTTTTTTACAAACTTCAGGTTTTTTCAACTATTTTCATATTTTCTTTTTTTATTCAATATTTTCATTCATTTTAATTTATTTTCATAATTTTTTATCATGCATTAAAAAATACCAAAAAATATTTTTCTTTTTGAATTATTTCCAGAAAATGTTTATTTAATTTATAAAATTAAAAATATTAATTTTGCATGCATATTTAGTTTAATTGTTAATTTATCATTTAAATCACCTTTAATTGATTTTTAATTATTAAATTAACTCCAAAAAATCCCAAAAAATTATTTTAGCATATTAATATTATTTCCAGCATGAAATATTTTTCTCATTTAAAAATTATTATTTTTGTAACATTTTTCTCTTGATCAATTTCCTCGTATTTCCCGATTTCTCATCTTTTCACAGGTTATCCCGTTTCGGACGATTTCTTTTTATCGTTTTCTTTATTCCAATTATGTAATTGCTTATGGGATGTAATAGTTTAATTAGGGCTTTTATTTTCCTTTTCAATTATGTATCGCCCCAAAGCCGTATGTATGATAGGATTTATCTTTCCGCATTTATATTCCATGATTTATTTTTTTCACCCTTAAAGTAATTAGGCATGTATGGCAAGATAAAATTGAACATAGCTCACTCTAATTTTCAAGATAATATATATGATCGACACACTCTTTCACACATACTTAGGGTAATTCTCTCTCGTTGCGTTCACAATTCAAATGGTCATGTCCTCGAGCGTGAGGTATTCTAGCATCGTTGCCTTCAAACAAATCATCAGTCCCCCGATACAAGATCATAGACCCACGATGTAGCCTCTGAGCCATGATATTGACCCTCGATTGTGCGCCTACGAAAATGATGATAGTCCCTTCAAATGTGCTGAGATACTTCCTACGAAGTTGCTTTCTATGACCATCAGATGTCCTGAATGTCCTGCTTACATCGAATAGGGTTACCTACAACTAATGGTATGAATAATGTGTCATACCCCAAATTTTGACCTAATATACCACCTTACATTTGCATCATACGCATAACTAACGGCTCAAACAACATTGATCGAGGTGTATTCAGTCAAAATTAGGGTTTCATCGATTTTCATCGATTCAAAAGAACCAATTATTAGATTTTTCACTCTTTGATCTCTTGATCAAATCTGTAATAATCAGACAATAGATATTATTATTTTAATGATAATTATTCATTATATCTTGGAATATCTTATATCTCTTGACCTAATTTGGATTCAAAACATCACGAGTTCCACGAATTCATCGGTCGATTTTAGAAGCGTTTGATGAAATTTTCATACACGAAAAGTCAAACTTTGACTTTTGGTCAAATTTTCAAAACAAAACTTTCCATCATCAAAATACTTCAAATGATCCATCATGATCATAAAAATCAAAGAATTTGGAAAAGTCAACAAAAGTCAAAATTTCTATAACTTAGAAAAATTTCTAAGTGTTGAAATTTCACATTTTCAAACTTCAAGCCATTTTTCACCTAGTTCCAATTTGAATTTGAAAAAACTCAAAACATGAAAGTTGTAGATCATGGAAAAATCTTTCCAAAATGTCCAAGAACTTCAAAATCCATGAAGTCTAGCTATGTCTTTGAAATTGGAACATAAGGCTCCATGAAACTTAATTTTCAAAGTTCACAACTTCAAATTATGGGTCATTTTGCATTTCTTGTTCTAGAAGCTTTCCACCTTGCCAAAATGACTCATCAAACTGATAAACATCAGTAGTGATAATTGAAAGATTGGATCAAGTTGAATAATTTTGCACATGGTAAAAAAGGAACCTTCCTTTTCAAAAGCCAAGGACAATCTTAAGCAAGCTTTGAGTTACCAAATGCCATGTACTTGCCTAACAAATTCAGACTTGTTACCTATAAATAGCTTCCATTTCAAGTTCAAATTCACACCAAAATTCCACAAATACAAGCTTTCTTGAAAATTCAAGCAATTCATGTCAAATTGCCAAACATAGCATTTTGAAAATCAATGGAAACATGATGAAAATTGGTGTCAACATGTTCCATAATCAATAACAAACTCATTCAAAGCTTAAAATCAACATGTACTAAGTTAAAATCAGAAATCATTTTCATTTCCAAACTTTCAAACTGCCATAAGCAATCGAATTTGGACTTAGGCTTGTTTTCTTTGAGTTGTGATATAAACACAATCCATATGCATCATGGAGTTGATTCAAAACAAGAACAACAACCATGCTTGCTTAACCTCGATTTCGGTTTGTTTGAGCTTGTGCGGTTGACTACGTGGAACAATCCAAGCAATTCCAGGATGTGCAGACCATTCATACATCCACATGCCCATTTGGTGCTCTGGGATCAGAAATCCTGGCCGGAAGTGCTTTAGAGCAGGTTTGATCTTCACTTTTCCGGTTAGAACCGAGGCTGAGATATCATGATTTCTTACATTTTGAAAAAAACTCTGGCCAATCTCTTTACGCACCTAACGAACATTAACCCTAAAAATCCAGAATCATTGAGCGAACATCATTTAATTTGGATTTTTAGGTTCTAGGGTTCTTATTTTAGAAATCAAAACATGATAGGCTAAATATAAATGAAATTAACAAGCACCATCATGTTGTGATGAAAAATCGAGCAACTTTGATGTTTACATCATTGAATTTGGTTGAGAAATGAAGATTTTGGATTGAATCAAGAAAGCGAAAATCAAACACAAACCCGGAGAATTGGCAGCGTGTTCTTCATTGTTCTTCATTTCAAAAATTCAAATAATCCAACATGATATCATGGCGTGTCATTTTCCACTAACACCGGTCGTTTGGCTCAGTTGGTTGCTTGCTTGCTCTTAAGGCTTTATGCCACGTCCCTCAAGGTCATGGGTTCAAAACCAGCCAAGACCATTTTTCATTCATTTTCACAAAACTTCAATATTTTCATGTTTTTTATCAAACTTCAACAATTTTTTAACCAATCAAAACTTCTCATTTGAGATGATTTTTACACTTGTCATTTAATATATATATTTTATGATTATGTCAAAAAATCAAAAAACTTTCATCGATTAAATTTTAATCAAGCGGCGATTCGAACACTTTTCAAACCTCCTTAAAAGTTGAATTTTTCAAGTTTTGACTTCGATTTTTTCAAAACTTCTCATAAATGAACTTAACATTTCAAAACATTTTCAAAACATTTTCAAATCATTCTTCAAAACTTTTTCATCAAACTTGCATCTTTTTACCATAATCGATCCAATTCAAAGCGATAAAAGCTGAGTTTTCTTCTCAAATTTCTCGATCGATCATGGGCCTCCCTTATAATTAAGTCCCAACCTTTATGTACATACTTAGTTTTATTTGTACATATTCAAAACATCTTTGTCAATATTCAAACATAAACAAATTTCTTTCATTTGTTTTCATTCGTTTGTCTATCTTGTGAAACCATTGGTTCTAAAGAAGGTTTCTTACGAAGCGAAACTTCTTTCAAACCAATGGGCCTCCATCAGTGTAAGTCCCATAACATTCTTTTATGTACATAATATTTCCTTGTACATATCAAACTTTTGTCAAACATTTTTAAACAAACTTTTTATACATACATAACACGAGATACTTCTTTTCAAACACTTTTTATCATGCATAACCGGATACTTCTTTTCAAAACTTTTTATCGTACATAATCGGATACTCTTTCTTTGAAATACTTTTACAGATAAACTTTGATTAATCATTTCTGTTTCATCATACATTTTACACTAAATACCATTGGTATTGAAAGGAGCATTATTCCACGTGAAGCGCTTTCAAATCAATGGGCCTCACCTAGTGTAAGTCCGACCCTCTATGTACATCCATCTTTGTCGTACATAAAAACTCATAGTGTACATATTCATTTCCTTGTACAGTTCAAACTTATGAATAATCAAGTTACCTTTCGTTTTAAGCGTTAGTTCCACAGACACTTGTTTATATTTCATAAGCTGCGTAAATAAACATCATGCATTGTTTATATTTCCTTCATAAACTCCAGTGAATACATATCACACACACACATTTATACAACCGTCTAATAAATAACATAGCAATTAGACTAATCAATAGGTTCCCCGCGTATAGCCTCCGCTTGGGCTTCATACAAGACAATTCATCATCGGCATGAGTTAGCCTCGCTTGGGCTTCATACAAGACAACTCATCACCATTGAGTTTAGCCGCTTGGGCTTCATACAAGATAACTTATCCCCAGCGGTCAGCCTTCTCTTGGGCTTTGTACAAAACTCTGAGTTAGCCTCCGCTTAGGCTTCGTATAAGACAACACTCCCCTGTTGGTCGACCTCCTCTTGGGCTTCGTTCAAAAGAACTCCTCATTGAGTTTAGCCTTCTCTTGGGCATCATACAATGAAAGGCAGAAATCTCTTATGACCTCTATTGGGCTTCCAATACAAAGAATCACCCGTGCTAAGATAGAACCACGAAAGGATGGTTTCCGGTGAAATCACTTTCAAATTCCCCAATGAGTAAAATTTCGGTGAAATTGCTCTTATTGATAAAGGATGTTTCTCGGTGAAATCCCTTTCAAGCCAAAACCGACCATACCTATAGCTTCCTCTTGAGCTTACAAGGACCCTCGATGACCCTCGATGACCCTCGGAATGCCTCCTCTTGGGCTAACAATACAAGGACCCATGGGCTTCTTAAAAGCATCCTTTAATCCAATCAATTTCTCCTTGAGATTTAGACATCTATCATCTTTATGGAAGAAGTATCTTATCCATTACATCACATCTGATCAAAAACTTTTCAAACTTTTCAAACTGTTTTCAAACAAAAATCTCTATTAATTGTAAGTGGTAGCGCTTGTACACTCAAACAAAACACCCAATACTTACGAGTTAAAAGATTTAATCATCTTTCAAACATCTTTCTTAAACATGTAAGTGGTAGCGGCTTACACTCAAGCAAAACACCTAATACTTACGATGAAGATTTTAATCAATCAAACTTTTCAAAAATGTATGTGATGAAATAGATTAGATACATTTTTCATTAAGATGACATTTATGCATCTCTTACTAACATCCGTTGCTTTCCACTAGCATAAGTGGGAACTACGATTGCTCGACTTTCTCAACATCCTTTTGAGAATACGTGAAGCCTGGTCTCATCCTTGCCGAGCAAATTTCTATCTCCGGACAAACAAACCATAGAACCAGATCCGAGCTACAAATGCTACGATTCCCACTAGGGGATATGTATGCGAAGATCACGGATCTTTGCGAGCACAATAATAACAAAACCTAGAATCCCACATAATCTACTTTCTTAAAATCCAAAGGAGAAACTTTCCCAATCATCAGAAATAGCAATTAAAACACACAACATATCAAATATATTCATATATAAAAGCTGTAGATAACTACATATATTTAGGGTGCTCCGTCTTCCTTTATATACCAATCCCCTTACTCGGAATCTCCCCGATGCGTTATGTCTAGTTTGCGCTAGTAGTTCGCATACCAATATCAATTGAGGGTATTTCGCTTTCCCCTTTTCATAATCATTAAATCATCTTTCTTGTGTTGAAAATAATAAAGCTTGATGCTCATGACATCTTTATAAACAAATCAAAGATTTAAATCGTTGCGTGCCGGATCGAACTCACGTTCGCATCCTCGATGCGTCACCTTTGAGCAGGAAAAATGGCGACTCTTTGGGAAGCGGCTGAAACTTTGATTTTCAAAAAAAAAGCGTTACTACATAAAGACACAAGCTTTTTGTTTTCAAAAGAAAAGAAAGGGGATAAGCTTTTCATATTTTGCATATATCATTTTCTTTATTGTGTGGCGATTTCATTGATGGAAAGAAATCTAACCGTTTAGAAACATTTTAAGATCTAGGTGGAGGTATTATCATGAGCGATTCAATGCTGAAGTTAATATTTCCATACGAGTGGAGGTTGTCTTGAGGTATTGTGTTTAAGCAAGTAATTGCGAAGCATTTGTATTTTCGAGAGAACTTAAGAAGGCGAGTGGACTATAGAACACATAAACCATCACGGCCATTAGGATGTAGTCGAGAAGAATCGGTGTAAGCCTAGTAATTGTCATGCGATACTACAATCGAGAGTTTCTCTTGAAAATATTATTGGACCATCGGTATTCACCAAATCCAATAATGTTTTGAAGGGAGTGTTGAGCTTTATTATCGATAGAACCGATTCACGAGATGAATAAGCCCTTAGAACTTAACCCGTTGATTCTTATCGTTGGCTTCATGCTCGTGACTTGAGCTTGCGTGTGTATAACTACTAACCATGTTTGTTGCATTCATGCATTCATGCATTCATTCAAAAAAAAAAAACACTTCTTCATTTTCTTTCATTTCCAAAGAATTTAGAGATTTTTCTTTGTAAAATATTTTAAGTTAGAGTGATGGACGTCGAGGAAGATTCACCAAAAGATACTGTTTTTAGGTTTCTGATGTAGGAAAGTTGAAAGAGTTAGCATCCTTGGTAGAAGATCCTCGGTTTGAAACTATGGAACTCTTTTAACTCTTTTGAGCATACGCGTCGATGAAGGACTTCTCAAAACCTTCGTTCATTCTCGATCCGTCTATCGCGCTTCACTTTCCACGATTATCGGTTGATGCCTACTTTGGAAGAGTATGCGCATATCCTAGGAATCTCGTATCGAACAAAGTGCCTTTCAATGGTTTGGAAGCCATTCCTAAGTCACAAGTCATTGCAACAATGACTCATTTAAGAAATCACGAGATAGACAAAAACCTAACTACAGGAGGAAAACTCTTAGGACTGACCTCAAAGTTCCTAATGGAGAAGGCTCTCAAATTCTCTAAAATCGGTAGTATGGTAGCCTTTGAAGCTATTTTAGCTTTACTCCTCTATGGATTGGTGTTGTTTCCAACGTCCCAAATTCGTTGATATCAACGCCATAAGGATCTTCGATTGGAAATCTGTTCCCACTCTTGCTTGGTGATACGTCGTCTCTATTCATCATAGGAATCGTCAGGAGACGGAACTATCGTGTGTTGTGTACCTCTGTTTTCAAATGGATTGTCTCACACTGCCTAAGTCTCCTATCTTCCGAAAACAAAGGCAGTGGCATTGGTCCGGAAGACTCGTGTCTCTTACAAGCGACGATATCCATTGGTATACCTTGGCAAACAATGAGATGGAAATCATTGAGAGTGTGGAGAATTTGCCAGCGTACCTCTCATTAGTGCGAAAGGAGGAATCAACTACTGACCCATTCCTAGCAAAGCGTCATTTCGGATACAGAGTGCGGTAAACCTCCGGTTTCTGGGTGAAAGCTACTTATCATGAAGAGAGGATTCCCAGGATTGAAGGCTAGGATGATTAAAGCTTGGCATCACATCCGAAAGAAAGGAAAAGGTAGGCAAAAGAATTGTAGCCATGAAACCTACACTTCTTGGATAAAGAAGAGGCGAAGAATTCGAATGCTTGCTTAACATGAGGATCCCATGTTCTGATCGCCTCCAAATCAACAAATTTTCCGTTGGTGTGAGGAGAATACCAAGCCTTGACCGAGATAAGGTTTGAGAAGGAAGCTTTGGAAAGCAAATTCCTTAAGACTAACCTTGAGAATAAGAAGCTCAAGAAGCAAGTCAAAGATCATGAAAGGCGCTACTTCGGGATGAATGGCTCATGGAGAAAGATGAGAAGATTCGCGGAAGGATAGCCATCCAATCGTCAAAGAAAGGAAAAGAAAGCTTGAGGAAATGACAGCAAGCCCGCTCCCAGCAGTGGAAAAGAGTCATTAGCAAGCTAAAAGCGAAAGCCAAACTAAAAGCTCACTATGGGAAGAAATCTGAAAAAATCATCAAGCCTTTGGATAAATCATCCAGCGAAGATGTTTAATTAGTTTAATTTAGTTTGTAATTTTATCATTTATTGTATCATTTGTGAAACAATGCTCCAACAAAAAACAATTGTTGTAATCTTCCTTCATTAATCAATAAAATTTGTGTTTTCCATCCAATATTTGCGAGAAATATCTCTTTTAGCATAAATTCTTTGAAATTTCTTTTCTTTACAATCATATTCATGCATCATACCTTGCATTTAAGTATATTGTCTAGAATCTAATATTCCAGTTGGAATCATTTTTCGGATAGAAAAATTGTCAAAATCGTATCTTAGAGTTCTCTTGCTGCGTGACCAACTCGAGCGTCGACACCAGAGCAAAAAGAAGAAAAGTAATGGAGAATTTTGAGCAAGAAAATGTTGAACTCGTAATACGGTAACTACGCTACAAGAAGAAGTGGAAAGACTCACATCTTTGGTCTTTCGCGCCACGGCGCAAAGTCAACAAGCAGCATCGGCGGTCATAACCAAATAGCAACTTGGAGGATACTACTACTCGGTTTAATATCGTGGTCGGTAGTTCACCTTCGACATGCGGAGGGCTATCCATGGGAATGTCTTTCAACCCGGCATTGAGTTCGCCAACCGACTTCTCAAAACAATCTCGCTTGACATACCTTTGCGGCAAAACTACACGCTCCACGGCATGGAATAACTTTTCCACAAGTAACAATGTCGGTTTCTCTCAACATGATCATGTTGAACTAAATGGTGCACACTATCCGCAGACGAAGAATTCATCACACCGGGAAATAACCACGAGCTCGTGGTTCAATGGAAAATCTCCGGGAACAACTCCTCAAAATGCGACTTGAGATAAAAAGCGATTCAAGGGAAAGAATTGTTTGGGAAAAGCATGGGATCTTAGTCCTCGTGTAAAAATACTGCGAAATTCAAAATCCGGATTTTGAAAAGTACAAAGGAATTCTTGTCCTCGAGTCATCTTACAATGTATGCTAGGAAAATGTCTACGTACAATGAGGATCATCAGCATTAATTCATTACTTCAGGATAGTCTCACGGTGCCGCTTGAAGTGGTACATGGGTTTAGGCGACACGAATATCCATCATTCAACGACTTAGGTAAAGCCTTAGTCCAGAATACAAATTCAACTTGGATATGGCTCACGATAGGGATCGACTCCGCTCCATGTCTCAAAAGGAAAGAGAGACATTCAAGGAATATCTTGCGATGGAGGAAATTGCTTTGAAGTCGAACCCGCCCTTGGAAGAAAGAGATGACTAAGGTATTCTTGAATACTCTAAACTCATTCTACTATGAGCGAATGATCGCTAAGCTCCGGAGACTTCAACGAAATAGTAAGCATGGGGATGCGACTAGAAGAAGGGTTCGGACAGGACGTCTAACCAAGGAAGTAGGATCTTCTAGTAATACCAAGAAAGTTGGAACCGTTTCCCAAGGAAAAAGAACATGGCGTAGGAATGGTATCCAGAGGAAACCACGCAAGAATGTCATTCAACAACGACAAGTAGTCGCCATAGCACCCTCTGTCAACACAACTCCGGAATTGCTCGCAATTTCAACAAAATCAACAAACTCAACAGCCTCGTCAACGGTGTCATACCCCAAAATTTGCCCTCATGCTTCTCAAGACATTTCATACATCCATACTCAAAGTTCCTCGAGAGTTGATCAAATGGACAACTACTGTCTGATCAACCCAAACTGGGTTTGGCATTCCTCGAATCGAGATGAACTAACCTCCATTGGTTCTCATGCTCCCTCATATGCTTCAAAGATTCTCCATGTCAAGTTTCAAGCTTCACAGTCCATTTCCTCGGAACAATTGCTCGGATGGTTGAAAATCGGTTGTATTCAAAAGTCAGCGTGGTCAACATACTGATCAAAACTTGATTTTTGGTCAACATCCTCATTTTGAAGTTACATTCATCATTTGATCAAGGGTTGATCATGATTCATCAAGAAAACTCAAGATTTGCTCAAAAGTCAAACTTTCTAAATTAGGGTTTACGGGTGAAAAGTCAACGAACTTTGTTGATCATAACTTTCTCATGCTTTCTCAAAATTTTCCACCACCTCTTGTTTTGAAGGAAATCCAATTCCCTACAACTTCATGTCTCACAAGAATGTCCAAAAATGCTTCATTTGGTATAGCTCAAAAACATACAGTCCTTTTCAAAGTCAACAAAAGTCAACTTTTGTTTTGGACATATATGAGCATGGTAACTCCAATTGAAGTGAAACCAAAGACATTGTTTAGAGGACTCTTAGAGATTTCCAAAAGTCCAAGAACACTCAAAATGTGGAAAATTGAGCAAAATACACTAGTTGGGAAATTTTAGACAATTGCACAAAAGGACATATGGTCAAATTGCAAAAATTCCAAATGGGCTTTAATCTTTTGATCCAAACTTGTTCATGATGTTATTTTGGGCCCATAAAAGCTTGGCATTGGTTATTTCTATTTTATGATTTATATTTGAATTTTATAACATTAATTCAAAAATAAATTATATAAAATATGAAAGTAAAATATTTTTCAAAAGGAATGATTTTATATCTTTCTAAATGTCCAATAAAGTCAGATACCTTCCAAATTCGTGCTCTCTCACATGGGAAGAAAATCATATTTTTCAAATATTTGTTTTAAAGAAAATATTTTCACATTCAAGAGGATATCTTTTTCACTCTATTACTCAAATTTGCCTATAAATATCAAGCATTGTACTGCATGGAAGAGGACGAAATCTAACCTAAAAACAAGCCAAACTTTGCCAAAATTTTCCAAGAATATCAAATTCAATTTTGATTTCCGACCACTTTGACTCTCAAAACCATTCCATTGTGTTCTAAGGGTAAGATAGAGTAAGTACACCCCATTTGGTTTTAAACATCTTTGAATCGATCCATATACATGCATACATATTCAGTGCGCTTGGTTTTGCATTTGATTATTCCGTTTGTTTCAATTGATTCTAACGCCTTTTTGTGTTCATGAGACTCCATATACGATGGGCAATGCAGCAGGTTGAGCGTCAAACACGAGATGCCATGATTAGGGTTTTAGGCCATGATTTCGAACTGACACTGAGACATTTTGAAAACCATTAGCACCATTGGATTCATGAGACCCATTTAGGGGTGCCTAATCGACCCTCGAATCTATGTATTTTTGCGGGTTTGCGGGTCGAGCTTCCGGAGAAGGCGCAAGACCCTAACTCGGCGTCGTGGACCGTTGACTCGGCGAGGTCTGCGTGGCGTTTCTTGTTCTCCGATTCGTCGGTTCGTTCAAACCGGGCCCACTTGTTGACTGCGTTTGAATTTCAAACATCCTTACGATGTACATTCATATTGAATGATTTCCAGCGTTCCCACACCAAGTGTCAAGTGGTGCGATGGTTAAGTTGTTCCTTGTTGCTAGATACCCTCAAGGTCACAGCTCGATCCTTCCAGTACGGTTTGTTTCTCTTTTTACAAAACTCAAACTATTTTTCTATTTTTCTATATTTTTATTATTTTAATATTTGCATATTATTTTAATTGTTTTCTATATTTTTATTCTGCATATTAAAAATACCAAAAACATTTTTTCTTTTTACATTATTTTCACAAAAATGCTTATTTAATTTAATAAATTAAAAAATATAATTTTTGCATGCATATTTATTTTATATTTATTTTAGCATTTAAATCATATTAAATTGCATTTTAATTATCAAACCTTTTCCAAAAATTCCCAAAAAATTATTTTAACTTATTTATCTTATTTCCAGCATGTAGTAATTTTTCCATATTAAAATTTGCATTTTTCTAACATTTTTCCTCTTATTCAATTCATCTCGTATTTTCCGATTTTCCCATCTTTCCACAGGTTGATCCGATACAGACGTTTCTTCCGTTTTCTTTTATTTTCCAATAATGTAATTGCCCATGGGATGTAATAGTTTAATCTAGGACTTTTACTTTTCCGCATCTTAAATTATGTATCGCCCCAAAGCCATGTAATAAGTAGGTTTACATTTCGCACCTTTACATTCCATTTACTTTCCGCACTCTTATCAATTGCTAGTAATTAGGTGTGTATGGCAAGATAATAACGAACTTAGCCCGCTAACTCGCAAGATAACATATTCTGAAATCAACACACTCTTTCACACATGCACCCCTTAGGGTAATTCTCTCTCGTTGCCTTACAATTCAAAATGGTCAGTCCTCGAGCGTAGAGGTATTCTAGCACCGCCTTCAAGTCAAATCATCATAGTCCCGATATAAAGATCATTGTACGATGTCGCTAACGAAAAAACATGATCTTGACCCTCGATTATGCCTCTGAAAAATGATGATAGTCCCGGATGTGCTAGGATATCTCCTACAAGTTGCCTTATGACCATCCGATGTCCCTTCGATTGTCGATTACATCCAACGAATGGAGCTACCTACTAACTAATGGTATGGCTAGCGCCACTCTAAAGGAATGTAGAAATGCAACGATTAAATTGAGTAGGTAATAAGTCTCCTAGTTGCTTGCTCAAATCAAATAAACTTTTCACTTAAAATCACTTTGTATTTCCAGTACGTGAATCATTGCAAAGTTCCTTTTCAAAACGAAACATTTCCGAACACTACATTCCTACATGAATCATTACAAAGTCAAAGCCTTTTTCAAAATATCTTTCAAACACCACGAAAGCACAAGATTTTAAAAAGTGATCTAGAGCAACTAAGAGCCCGTAGATAACTACGGATGGAAAGGGTGCTAATACCTTCCCTTTCATAACCATTCTCCGTACTTCGAATCTAACGAAGGTCTTTTACGTACTTTTACCTTCCTTAATTGGATAAAAATAAAAGTCGGTGGCGACTCTTGCTATCCGCATTTGGATACAAAAATCCTAAAAAGTCGGGTTCAAGTATTACAGGCTGGCGACTCTGCTGGGGATATCTTACCCTAAAGAGAATTGCCTTAAGTTCATAGATCATTTTTTGCTTTCTGTTTGATTTGTATGCTTTATCTTTAAGGGTTGCTTGGGTATTATATTAGGGATCCTACACCCGGATCGGGTTTCCTTTTAGGTAAGTGGCATTAGATCATTGCGACCGCTGGAGCGTATAACTTAACGGTCAACATGATGGCTACGTTAGCGTGACACTTTGGTTGTCGATACTCTTCATTCCCAAGTTGAGGATAGTATTTGGCTTCGTGGTGTCATCTGTGCTAACTAACTTTTAGAACCTTAATTGACCCATCTTGGCCATTAGAAGGTAGTGAGAGATGGCGGCTTTGGTGTGACCGAGGTTGGTTGATACTCGATGCTCGCTCATTGAGATCAGACTTTTGGGACATTTTCGATCGACCACTTGGTAGTCGCATTGAAATAATAGCCTCTGAAAGATCAATGATGTGAGATTCCAGAACAGTTACTATTATAGACAGGATGAACCAACTCAAACTTTTGGTGGGGTAATCACCTAGACCTCATGCAAGCCTTAAACCATAGGCTCATTGTGTGATTTGTTTGTGTGTGCTATACATGACATCATGACATCATCTGCATTGCATATCATTTCTAACCATTTCAAGGACCTAGGGATTTATCTTTGCTCTGTTTTGTAGGTGTTATGGCTTCTAGAAAGACTATCCGAATCAACTTCATGGGTATACCTTCTCAACTCAAAGAATTGGTTTCAGAAATTCCCGACCATGCTCAGTTCATCAAAAGACATGGTTATCTACTTGATTTGGTTATCTCCGGTTTTGAAGAAGATATGATGCATGTTCTATTCCAGTTCTTTGATCCGAAACACCATTGCTTTACATTTCCAGATTATCAGTTGGTTCCTACCTTGGAAGAGTTCTCTAAGTTACTAGGGATGCCTATTCTTGACCAAATGCCATTCACGCGGTTTAGAAAAGGTTCCTAAATCGAAGACATTGCATCGACCTTACATCTTAAGCTCGGATATTGAAGCCAATTGGGAAACTAGAAGTGGAGTTAAGGGTTTACTCTCTAAGTTCCTAATTAAGCCGAGAATTCCTCAAAGTTATGAGTTTCCATGCATTTGAAAACATTGTGGCCTTGCTAATTTATGGTTTGGTTTATTCCTAACTCGGATCAATTCATAGATGTGGCATCAAGTTGTTCCTTACTAATCCGATGCCTACTTTGCTTGGGGATATCCTACATTCTCTCACACTCGTACTGCTAAAGACAAGGCACTCTCATGTGTGTGTATGCCGTTACTTTCAAAGGTGGTTTATTTCGCACCTTCCTCCATCGGTT